>CAUYON010013850.1:0-52467 GCA_963573935.1 Arctocebus calabarensis
GCTCCCTTTTTATGTGGTTGAGAACAAGGGGCCCAAGAGGGGAATGGGCCCACCTAAGGCACTCGTCCAAGGCCAGGCAGTCAGGAAGCCATCGGCTGGGGCCAGCTCCACTTTTCTGTGTGTTGGACCAGTTTAGGTCTCATGGGAATTGCCTATTCCTTGACAATTTAACACAATTTGCCCAAAATCTTATCATAGATTTTAAACTATATTTTAATTGTATTTTTTTTTTCTATTTTAAAGTCCATTTTTGTAAGAAAAAAATATTAATTTTTTCGGCTGGGTGCCCATAGCATGGTGGTTACGGTGCCAGCCACATACACCGAGACTGGCAGGTTTGAACCCAGCCCGGGCCAGCTGGGCAACAATGACAACTATAATAGAAAAATGGCCGGGCATTGTGGTGGACACCTGTGGTCCCAGCTACTTGGGAGGCTGAGGTAAGAGAACTACTTAAGCCCAGGAGTTTGAAGTTGTACCGAGAGTGACATAGTGAGACTCTGTCTCCAAAAAAAAAAAAAAAAAAAATTAATTTTGTCTACATTTCAAATGTGTGAGTTATACATGGAGTTTTTATACATTTTCCTATTAATTTCTTTGCAGGAGTTATAATGCATATACTCATGTTGGGGATAGTTTTTGCTTTGATGGCATCTGTGAGAGTGGTTTATACTAAAAAGAAAATCTTTGACCAGCTTACTCGTTATGTCAACTGAATTTTCTTAAGTGACAACATTAGGCAATATTCCAGAGGGTGAACTTTATGTATCTCTATAAATTTCTCTGGTGCTATGAGTAATGTGTGGTTGAATGGACGCCTGACAGTCAGCAGTTACCTGCCTGTGGGTGACACAGCAACGGCCCTGGGCTGGCATGTGCCTACCCCTCCTGCCTTCTGCTGAGACTGGAAAAGAGCCTAAAGCAAACCCAGAAATTTCTTCAGGCCTCCCCTCAGTCCTGCTGACCTGCTGCCCCATCTTGAAATAGCTCAAAGCAGAATTGTCTTTTAAACATACTGTCAGCTACGTGTTTCTTATGCAGTTTATCATGGTAGACATTTGGAGGAGAACTAGAGACTTGACTCAGTAGCCAATGGAGACTGGGGTGTCTATTTTTCATAATTTGACTTCGGCTAATGAAATTGTCAAGGCTTCCATTTGCATACGTCACCAGATGAGCTATTTCTTTCAAATGTCAGCAGCATGATAATCACTCTGGATTTTGAAGGCTCCGGAGCATTTGCTAATCGGAATCTGATTAGGCAATCCATCGGAGCCCATCTGATTTATCTCCTCAATGCTTTGCTGCCAGGGCCACTTAATTCTGGACTGGAGTGGAGGGCCCAGATTCCTACCAAATTTCTTGCTCTCATTGACTCTTCTGGCCTGGTCCATTCTGCAAGGATTTAGTGTATTTTCGAAGGGGTAAACATTACTCAGATGCAAGCCAGCGTTCTGGGTGAGGCAGAGAGGGGCCTCTGTGCTGGGTCCACGGGTGCCTGCTCCCCCCTCCATCAAGCTCCAGACACACTGATTTCCTTGCTGTTCCCTTAACATACCGCATAGAAGTGAGCACAAGCATGTGGTGCCCACTGGGAGGAGAGAGGCACATGTGGCCCTGGCCATGGCATCCAGGGCTCTCAGGAGCATCCTGTGAAAAGTGGGGCTCAGGCTCACCGTGATCATGCTGCTGAGGGTCCTGCCATACATCTTCTTGAACTGACACTTGATAAGGTTTAAGTCAATCTCACTCCTTGAAACAATGTTCCTTATCAGGGTCCCATCGCGTGTCCCTGCTCCCTGGACAAGAAAGTGGCAATCAATGACCGTGTCTCATCTTTCCTGGCCATCTCTAGTGCTGGGCAGATCTCAGTGGTTAGTGGTCAGGTCCCGGGGCTTTTAGAGGGACGGAGATGCAGGAGGAGCCTCTGCTCCAGTGGGGGGAGGCAGGCTGGGGACTGCTCTGGGTGCTCAGGGGCTCCATCCCCTAATCTCCTCTCACTTGCTGTTCAGGCCAAATGCTCCAAACCGTTCGGTTTGCCTCATCAGATTCTAGTCACATAATCCTCGCAGCTCCAGGGATAGTACCTCCTCTCAGAGTAGCAATAGCATTAGTCAATCTAACTACCGTCTCATAGGCAGGGCCTTCCTGCTCACGTCCAGCCCGCCCATCTCATGTCAGCTGGAGCCACATGGCCCAGGGAATCCTATACCTCCTCTCATTTCTGGGGCAGGTGTGGCCACAGGGTAGAGACCAGAGTTTCTGGCATGGATCTTAATTGCAGGAGCTATCAGCGACCATAAGTCAGAGAAGATAGGCATGGACTTTAGTCCCAGGGAATTCATTTCACTTTCTTTTTTTTGAGACAGACTCTCACTTTGGTGCCCTCAGTAGAGTGCTTTGGCATCACAGCTCACAGCAACCTCCAACTCTTGGGCTTAAGCGATTCTCTTGCCTCAGCCTCCCAAGTAGATGGGACTATAGGTGCCCGCCTTGTTGTTGTTGTTGCAGTTGTCAAGTTTTTAGCTTGCTGGGGCCAGGATTGAACCCGCCACCCTCGGTAAATGGAGCCGGTGGCCTATCCACAGAGCTACGGGTGCCGCCCTCATTTTACTTTCTATCTTCCAGTTTGGTACCAGATAGCAGAAATTCCATCTGATATCAGGGGCTTGGGCATCTGCTTTTGTGGCTAGTGCAGACTTTTGGGCAACAGACAAAGCAAGGGTGGTACCCCTGGCATATGCAGGGAAGCTGAGCTCCTGTGAGTGGCTGAACTTGCCCTGCCTGTGATCCCCAGGAGCAAACTTGCTCTCTCAAAAAGATCAAGGGACACAGTGAGAAGGGCAATGGGACCAGATTGGTTGAAGTCAAGGTTCTGCCACTTAGCACCTGCATGACCTTGAACTTAATTTTATCACCTCTAGGATGGCAGTTAAGACACAGACTCACAGGACTGTTGTAAAAATTCAGTGCCATGAACACCCATGAGTGCGCCTGCTCCAGTTCCCTTCCCCAAACTCAGCTTGCCCTCTGAGAACTAAAACCTTTCGAACTCATAGCAGGTTGAGATAATAGAAGACCCCAGGATTGAGGATGGTCTCCTTGGCTTTGCAGTTGGTGCCGTGTGTGGGGGGACAGATCAGGGGGCAGATGTCAGGGCAGTTACCTTCATGGCGTAGTAAAGTCTCTCTGCAAAGTAGCTGTGGAGGTTCCGGGTGCATTTTACTGGCAAACAGGAGAACTCTGTTAGTGCTTGGAGGTTGTGGGTGGCTTTGCACACTTTCTTTATTTATGATTTGCCTTGGGGTTAGCACTCTGCAAGGCTTGGTGTATTCTTTGTGCCCTGTCTATGCCTTTGTCAGGTGGGGTGGGCGCCCCAGAGTAAGCAGGCAAAAAGGAGAGATGCCCTGGGGCTCCTGGGATGCTTCTGGACATACCAGCTCAGGCCCATTCAAGGACAACTCAGAGGTATGGGAGCCCCTGAGTTTCCCACCCAAACACAGCTCCTCTAAGAATCCAACCCCTCAGCCCCGCGGAGGTGCCATGGTGTGGTGGCATGAGTCCACGCACTGAACTCTTACCGACAGTGAGCATGGCCTCCTCCAGTGAGCCGTGGGTTTCACTCTTGATGCTGTCCTCAATGCTCTTATTGGCAATTTTCTCATATTCCTCAAACACTGTAGAGAGAGGACTCTGCTTTGGGGATACTCAGACCTCTGTGTGACACCCCCAGATTCTTGGATCAGAAACTGCACATCCATGTGCCATTCTGACCTCCCACTTGGAGACCAGGGAAAGAGCCCATGGCTCCCTGATTCCCAACTCCAAACTCGGCAGGGCTGTAGCATGAAGGAAGAGACTGCAAGTCAGGGCGCCCTGGGCCCCCGTCCCCGGTACCTCTCATCAGGTGGGTGGCACTGCGAGTGCACAGGATGGTGATGAATTTCATTTCATCAGTTCCGCGGATCTTCTCGCCTGCTGCATACAGATCCTAGCATCGGGACACCATGACAAGCCAGGGAAAGAGTAAGAAGGTGGGACAGAGCCCCAGAAATCCAGAGTTGGGGCTGGCAGTCAGCCTCCGGACACTCTGCCAGGCAGCAGTGTCCTCTGCTTGGCCATCTCTTCTTGCTCCAATAGCTCTGGCTGAAAATTTCTTCTCCATACTGGGCCACAAGCTGCTCTAGGAACTGTGCCTCTCCCCGGCTTTCTTCTGCCTCTGGGCAACACTGGTCACCAAGTGCTCTGCCAGCAGACTGGACACACAGGCTGGCCTACAGAGGTCTGGATACACAGGCCTGGCCCCGAGCTCCAGTGTTTCTAGTTAGTGGACTGTTCCTGCCAGGATGGAGCTCCAGCACTCCCACCCCAAGTCCTGCTCCTTCTCCTAGAGTTTCCCCAACACTCTCACTTTCCTCCTCAGACACTAGAGGGAAAAGCCAGGTGGGTCCCGGCTTTGTGTCAAAGAATGTTCCCAGGGGCAGAGGGGCTGAGGCCAATGGCAGGGAGAGAGGCTGTGTGGCCAACGGGCACAGCCTCACCTGTGCATCTTGGAGGGCCAGTCCTGGGTCCACGAAGCTGCTCACATCATCTCTGCTGCCCTAGGAACAGGGGAGGTGGCTTTGTAAGGCAGCTGGCCAAGCAGAAGAGCTGGGGCTGAGGGGAGGGCGCAAGCTTGGAGAGCAGGCAGCGTCTTTCAGGAAGCCAGTTATTCCCTCCAAACCTCAGTTTTCTCATCTATACAATGTGGGTAGTCAGGGCTGCTTCACAGGGAATGGGCGACTTGGTGAGCTAAGGCAAGGCGGCCTGGCACAGGCCTACATCAGGGACCTGCTCTCTTCCCACTTCCAGGGTGTCTTTGTGTGGCTGAAGTCAGGACAGGTGAAGGGCCTCTGCTGTTGGGACCCTCCAACCATGCTGAAATGCACCCACTGAGCCCAGACCTCTGGGGTTGTCCCATTGAGTGGGGCTGTCAGGATCCGGGGCTGAGATACCTGCAGGAGGCACACCAAGATCCTCTCCAGGTAGCCACTTGTGTCTGCTTTGATGTCCTCCTCCAGGCTGGACCCATAGTCTGCAGGGAACCAGGACCATGAGGCATAGTCAGAGACTCGGGGTCTTCCAGGCCCTGTTATCCTTCACCCAGCCCTGTTTCCCACACTCATCCTGATTAAAGCCTTGTAGGAAGGACACCATCCTTGACACCAGGTGTGGGTGTAATGCCCAGGTATCCACATGGCAGCTGTTTGTTACCTGGGTGGTCATTCAAACCTAAAGGTGACATGGATGCCCAACTGAGCTCAAAGCAGAGGTGGGCCAGGTCGGAGAACCGAGACAGGTTCTCCAGTCAGGCTCCATTTTGTCTCGAGGTTTAGCAAAATCAAAGACTTTGGTCAAACCCCCTACCAGGTATACACCATGGAGGATGTGTGCTATAAGTATGTCACCACCTCCCCTACAACAGGGCCTGGCAGATGTCTTTCTGCAGTCCCCTGGTTCAACCTGTGCCCACCCAGCAAGGGGCCAGCCTTGTCAACTGATGAAACAGCCTTTGGCCCTCAAGGCAGAGAGTTTAGTTGGGCACATGCCTTTCTCCTGAGCAGCTGGTGAGCTTACAGATTGGGTCTGAGTCATGTCCAGGTTCACTGTCAGGCACGGGTCTTAGCACACAGTACGCACTCAGCACCCATGGGTGGAAAAGGCCCCAGACTGTCCTTTCAGATCAGGGCTTGACTATTGCTCCCTGCCAGGCTACCAGAGCTTATGACCACCCCCAAGTGGCTCTTCACCTCAGGCCCATGTGTCCCTGCCCCTTTGCAGCCCCCTTACCCTCCTCATATGCCTTCATTATCTCCCGCAGCTGATTCTTAGTCCGAGAGGCCAGGATCTCAATGATGACGCCCTCCTTGGTTCCTAAGCCCTGTGGACAGAAACCTCTGCATGCTGGAGCTTCAGGATGGGGCCCCCGGCTCTGTTCACACCCTCTTTTGTTAAGAGCCCTGAGCCTCAGGGAGGACCTTCTCTGATGGGGGCTTCTGCTGGAGGATGTTACAGGGGAAATCACAGGGTGGTCTTCAGCAATGGACACTGCAGGCAAGTGCCATGGTGGGAAGCTCTGTGCCAGCTCCCCCTCCCTGACTGGGTGGTTTCCGACAGGTTACTAAGCAGCCCATCTGTGGATGAGGGTATTAAGCCGACCCCACCCTGAAGGTGCTTTAGAGATCATGATTGGAGATGTGGGTGTCCACACAGGACGTGTTCTTTCAATAGAAATAATCACTGTTACTGGGTCCCCATTCCATCCCTTTCTTCTCTTTTTTTTTTTTTTTTTTTGAGACAGAATCTCACTATGTCACCCTCAGTAGAGTGCCATGGCATTACAGCGCACAGCAACCTCAAACTCTTGGGGTTAAGTGATTCTCTTGCCTCCGCCTCCCAAGGGGCTGGGACTACAGGTGCCGCCACAACGCCTGGCTATTTTTTGGTTGTAGTTGTCATTGTTGTTGGCAGACCTGGGCTAGATTTGAACCTGCCAGCTCCAGTGTACGTGGCTGGCGCCGTAGGCACTGAGCTACGGGCACTGAGCTCTTAATCTGCAAAACCAAAAGGAGTGGCAGGAAGGAAAGAGAAGCCCAAGAGGCCTCCAGGGGACGGCAGGGTGGTTTCCAATTCCACTGCACTCTGGTCTTGTGACATTCTGAGAGGTTATGGTTTGGGCTTCATCACAGCTGTTGGACATGTCGGGCGGGGTCAGAGCATCCTGGTTGGGCAGCAGTCTCAGTAGCAGGCTGCAAGCTCTGTGGGCTCAGATGGTCCTCAGGGGAGCCCAGAGCTGCCAGTGCCTGGACCCTCAGGCCCCCAGACATTGGGAGCGTTTCTGTCCCACCCCTGCCCCACCTGCCCAGTTACCTTCATGGCATCGTGCAGCTCCTTGGCCTCGTATCTGTATGGCGGGTACATGAGGGCCATGATGAGCCTCTCAAACTTGCCACTCAGCTCCGACTTCAAGGTCTCAGTGAGATCCTGATGCGGGAAAAAGAGAGGTGGTGACAACCTGTAAGCCAGGCACACTTGGGTGCAGGCAGCCAGGTGGCAGCCAGGCTGAGGCTGGATTTCGAGGGGGCCCTGCCGTGCACTCCCTGGGATTTCTTGGGATGGCTCTTCCTTCCCTCTGAGCATCAATGTCCTCAATTGTTAAACAGAGACTAGGGTGTCCCCGCTCTCTCCCACTGCTCAGGGGGTTGATGGATAGGTGTATGCCACGTAGCTCAGTGCTCGATGTAGTGGTGGGCATGTCATAAGCCCTCCTAAAAATGAAATTGCCATTTGTCACCAGACTGCAAGCTCTGAGGTGGTATCGCCATATAAATGCCTGTCACTCGGCCCACAGGTGCTCAGTGAATGAATGCAAGGATGAATTAGGATCTGTTTCATGTGTGTCTCCTTCTGAGGGCTTATGGCTCTACGGGGAGCCACAGGGCCACGCCCGGGAAGGCGCACAGAGCAGCAGGGAGGTCGGGGCCTTTGCCAGGCTTAGCTATAAATGCCAGCCTTGCTGCTTATGGGCTCTGGGATCAGGGGCAACTTCCAACCTCAGAGTCCCAGAATGCTGGGAATAAAGCAGTGAATAAAGCATAGCCCTGAGGATTAAGAGAGAGACTATAAAATACACATTGGTTTCCCCAAGGGAATGTTTGGGTTTCATCACTGATCTTCCTTCCTTGAACCTCCAAACTGATGATTTGAGCCAATGGAGGCTTCCAGGTGACTATGGCTATGCATTTATTCCTGTTTTTACTGAGAACCCCCACATATCAGGCTCTGCCCTAGTGGTGGGGGGACAGTTGGGAGGAGAAACAGCAGGTCCAGCCTACTTGCCCCTGCCCTGAGTCTTCAGGGGCAGAAAGGACAGGATGTGAGCACAGGAGGAGAGTGCCCAGGCCACAGAACAGAGGAGAGAAAGACTGAGAGAAAGGCCTGTGCATCTGGTGGGGGGGAGAGAGAAGGGTGGACGAGGCTCAGGGAGCAGGACGAGCAAGGCCTGGGGGCAGGGCAATGGCTCCCACAGGGGCCCCGGGGACAAACATGAAGGAGCACAGTGAGGGAGACGGGGAGACAGGACAGGCAGGCGGGGCCGCCGCTGGACGCTGGCATCAGGCCAGGCCTCTGGGCAGCTATAAACAGGGCTGCCAGATAAAACACAGGACGGCCAATTAGGTTGGAATTTCAGATACATAAAGAAGACTTGTTTTTGGTGTAAGCAGGTCCCATGTGTCCGTGTTACCAGTGGGCTGGCTTAGAGCAAGGCCTGGTCCAGGTGGCGCTGTGTCCCAGGCTGTTTCCCGCTTGCCGCCCTCAGGTCCCCAGCACTCGCTCACCTTGCCGTACTGAGCCTTGAAGGACTTGGCGATCTGCTGCCGCTGCGTGTTGCTTCTCCTGGTGAGCACATCGAGGATGACCTGCTCGTTGGTCCCTGTGGGGTACACAGTGTGAGCACCCCCACCTCTTCCAGGGCACTGGGCAGGGCTGGGGGCGGGGGAGGGGAAGGCAGCTGCTCGGTGGCTGAGCAGCAGGGACAGGCCACCTGGATAGCTCCAGACACACTGTTCGCAGTGTGAACCACACACTTAGGAAATCCACCTCCCCATTTCCCATATCACCTGCACCCACACAGTGCTGGAGTGTGGCCAGGTCCAGCCTCACAGTCACAGACTCCGAGGACCAGGTGGCTCTGGACATCACCCCTGGGGCTTTGGGGCCTGGACGAGTGAGGTCTCCTGCCCTGGCCTCCTTTGCGTTGGGCATAGCAGGAGCAGTCAGGACTAAAGCTCAAAACTCTGGATCCAAGGCCTGGCCTGGCTACTCCTCTCCCTGAGCCTCCATTTCTTCTCATTTGGGAAGCAGAGAAAATGGCAAAGATTTCACAGAAAGCCAAAGACATAAAAATGTTGCATAAGCTTGTCTAGGAATGGTAGTCCCATTAATGACCAAATTCATTAGGCAGAGCCAGCTATAGGGTAAACCCTGTTTGGGGTTAGATGAGGGCAGGGACATTTAAATCTGGATGCCAGCCAGCTCTCGCCTCATGCAGGGATGTGGGGGGTGGCCAGGTGCATGGGGCAAGGGACCCTAGGTCAGTCTTAGAGAACTCACCTCCATGCCACACGCTATACCAGCACCATCCCATTGGGTGACACACAGGGTTCAGTATTGTGGGGCTATTTTATCAGTGAGAAAGTTCAGACTCATGGTGGAAGTCTTGCACAAGGACACACAGCAGATGCTGACCACTGCTGGGGAAGCTGGGGCCTGTGTGATTTTCTGGGTAGTGGAGTGAGTCTTAGAGCATTTTAGGGACATGCTAACGCTCTGGCTGTCCCTCATCACCCACTTTCCAATGCTGTGAGTGGAGAGGTCTGTGAAGCCCCAGAGAGGCCCAGCCCTCCCATGGCCAGACCAGGGATGCCTACTCACCGATCCCCTTCATGGCTTTGTAGAGGGTTTCTGCGTCAGGGTCTGGGTTGAAGTGGGAGCTGCCCTTCACGGTGACACCCTCTTGTTCAACCTGCAAGAAAGCCGGGCCTGTTCAAAGCTGGGAGGGGCTGGGAAGGCAGCGCAGGCTCCGTGCCCATTTGCAGCCCGCCCGCAGTGTAGCACCTTCCCTGGGCTCTGAGATCAGCAGACCCTTGCAGGCACCAGCACAGCCTTCTAGCTCCTTGGCCAACAGGCTGGAGTGGTCTTGCCAGAGGGTGGGAAGAAGCCAAACAACCTCCTCTGTCCCTGCCCTGACACTGGGGATAGGGAAGAACCATCTTAGACAACAGGAAGGGACAGACCCTCCCAAAGCTAAGAGAAGAATGAGCCCTGAGTAAAGGCTTCCTGCAGGTGTGAGGATGAGCTGGGAGGCTTCTGTTTCTGAGAAATGGTTTGTGCCCAGTTTGCCCTCTTCCTAAGGAGTGGAGACTTACAAGAACTTAGGAGGGAGGCCCAGCTGAGCATCCTGACCGCTCAGGGTATTTGCCAGTCCACAGGCTCACGGGGCTTAGAGCGTTAGAGTCAGAAAGAACTGCAGGATGCTCTGCAGACGGCGAAATAAACCAGATTATCACAGTACTTGGGCCCTTGACTTCCAAGCTTCCGATTCAAGGCTCGCCTGAGGAATCTTTAAACTTATGCCCTGTGGAATTTGTTAGATGCTCAAGATAGATGATCCCTTATTAAGTATGTTTTGGGTGAGGGATGGTAGAGGGCATAGAGGCATTAGAGAAGGGCATTGGATTAGAGGAAATAAGATTTTAGTCTCATTGAGTCTGGTCTACCATTCACCTGTTCACCTATCCCCTCCAGTGCCCCCACCACCATGTACTTTCTCAATTACCCACTCATCCACCGATCAACCTGTCCATCCATCCACCCAACCATCCATCCATCCAAACCCTGGGTTAGACTCTGAAAATACAGAACAGATTCCTGTCTATGGTATAATCTGTAAGGATTTTTCCTTTGAGTAAGAGGTATATACCTTTTGTACCTTCTGCCCTTCACTCGAATTTCAAAGGTCCGGTGACAGGTCTTCCTGACTCATTTCTTAGCCCCATGTTTCACAGCAGAAATTGTTAGAAATAATTTCTGTGGAAATTCCATCCACGTGTTCCCAGCTGCTGCAGCACGTGCGCACACATTATGGAACCACCCCTCACTTGTAGAGTCACATGCTACTGTTGCTGCTCCTGTAGTGACCTGAGCACCTCGTATGCGCCGGGCACTTTACATGCAAAGCTTGCCTAGGTGAGTGCTGATGCCCCATTTTAGAAGCAAGGGAGGGGGCTCGGTGAGCTCGGCCAGGTCAGGCAGCTGGTAAGCATTGGTGCTGACACTTCCCCCACAGCCTGACTCAGAAGCCCAGCTCTGCTGACCCTCCCCACTCGACCGATACATGACTCAACCTTTCCCAGGGAGTGAGTTTTCCTGGAACGCTTCACGGAAGGACGTCCTCCCCACAGGAATGCAGAAATTGGGAATGTGGGTGGGGGCGCATCTCAGCTTTGGGTGCTGAGCTGTGGGGACCCTCCAGAGGGGCTTCCCTCTGCACCCAAGTTGGCATTCAAGGGGCTGTAGTGCAGCAGCAATTGGCTAGGCCCTGTGGCCAGTCACGAGGGTGCCCTGTTAGCAGGTGTGAGGGAGGGCTCAGGTGACAGTGTCTGTCTGCAGCTCCCTGGATGGCTCTGACCTCCTCGCACCAGGAAGTCTCAGTCTCACTTCCCACTCTAAGGTTTTAGAAAAAAAGGAGCGAGCAGTGTTCTTGGAATCAGCCTGGACATCGGCCAGAGTAGAAAGGAAGCTCCAGAGGTTTCTATCCCCTGTAACCCCTTGCTATTGGAGGACGTCCAGCCTCAGGCTCCCGAAGGGTCTTGCCAAGGACTGCCAGTCCGGACAGGCACATTTTCACTGAGAAGGTGACTCAGACAGCCTGTGACTTTACATCTGTAACACATTCTGTGAGGGGTGCAGGGGAGCTGCCACTCCTTTGCCTTCTCTGCCACAGGGCTGCCCAGAGAAGTTGGGAGACAGACAATTTTTCTACAATAGAGGCCCAGAGGGGGCCACGCCCTAGAGAAGGAAGGGACAGGGCACACCCTAAAGACAGGGCTCCCTCTTATGACTTTTCATCCCCCCCAGTCCTGTTCCTGGTCCGCCTTTGTGCCAGGGGACATTTGGTCTTCCTTGGCTGCTCAGCCAGTGGCAGGTGGAGTCTACCCATGCACCTGCTGCCCCAAGCCAGCTCTGGCCTGGGTGCTGGCTGGCCCTGGCTGGAGTCAGGCTGCTCAGATCCCAACCCAGACCCTGACTCTTGCTAGTGTGGCAACTGCAGGCAGTTGTGTAGCCTCCTGGTGCCTCCGTTTCCTCTTCCGTGGGTAAGGATACTCGCATCTGTGTCACAGGCTTGCGGTGAGGTTCAAGTGGGATACTGACTGTGAGGTGCTCAGAGGCGTGTCCGGCACACTGTAGGGGTGCAGTGAGTGCTGTTGCTATCCTACCACTTTGGCCACGTCCCCATAAGAGGCTCCTTCGCCCCTGCTCCACTGGGTGCAAGGTCCAGTATCAGGTTGCCTTGGCCAGTGCCCAGCTTTGGAAACTGCTCAGCACTGGGCTCTACCTGCCAGATCCACCTTCTCAAAGGCAGGTGTCCAGCAGCCAGTTTGAAGCTGGAGGCTGCTGTGGCTCCTTGAACGGTCCTGGCTGCTGGCTGCTTCCCCAGGAACTGGGACAGCTACCCTACCTCACCTTGGCTTCCTCTGTCCAGGATCTGTCCAGAGCCTAGCATGTCTGACCCTCAGGACCCCTCCTGGTTGTAACATTTGTGACTGATTTCCTGAAGCCGGACAATCCTGGGTCCTCCCTGAAGACTTAGAGAGAAACTGGGGCAGATGCCAGAGAGACCCACGTTCTCTCTGCCCTGGGCCTATTGGCTGTGGGACCTGACCAAGTTGGTCACGTTCTGTGAGCCTTTTCCTCTTCTGCAAAATAGAAAATACAACCCCTGAGCTGCCTGAGGATGAAAGGAGGAAGGTGTGTCTGCCCAGGAGATGTCATATTCTCCCCCATTTCTACATATCCACCTCCCTGGCACAAAGATGGCCTGGGAGTCAACAGCAGATGGAAAGCTCCTGAGAACATGTCAGATCAGCTGGGCAGAGGCAGTGCTGCCCTGGCCACTCTGGAAGGCATGGAGATTCCAGCACAGTGGGCTAGATCCTCCTGGTCACACTCCTTACTCCCTAGTCTTGACAAATGAGCACTACTGATCCTTTGAGGCCCTCAGCTCTCCTATGGCCTCAGGTGTGGGCATTGATGGTCAGCATATTCAATCAGGGTACTCTGGAGCTCAAAGCACTGCAATGGTTCCCCATCGCTTACAAGGCAAAGCCTCAACTCTTTAGTCTGCCCTTTAGGGCCCAGCCCTTTACTTCCCCAGGCCCACATCCTCCCCACCCAGCACCCTCAAGCTGAGTGGAGCCACTTCCCCCCAAAGCCAGCTCCCTGCCCTTCTGTGCCTTCGCACACTGTTCCCTCTGCAAGGAGCAGTCTGATTGTCCCCAAACACACATGTGCACACACACCGCCATAATCTCCCTCCTGCAGTGGTCGGACTCCTCTCCTGCAGGGGCCCTTCCTCTGAACTCCTCCCGCTTCTCGGCTTCCCCCTTGCATTTCAAGTTTTCTTTATCGGCCTGTCTCTCCAGCTCAGCTCCCGTCCCTGCCTCGAGCACCACTAGGCCTGGGATAGCCAAGGTTTGTTCTTATTTTCTCTCCAGTGTGCTGGAACCCGTCTCCCTGCCAGCTCCCACTTACCCAAGCTTTCCACCAGGCCATCTTGTTCCAGCTTTTGCAGGGGGACAGAGAGACACAGGTCAGCCTTCACTCAGAGACACCACACATCCAGCTCCCGCTAGATCAGGCCTTGCTGTGGGGTGTGGTGCTGGGAACAGGCTCCAGGCGACACCCAGCGCCGCCCCTGCCCTCCGACCCCTCCCCTCCACTCCCTCCTGCGGCTCCCAGGCCCCACCCAGGCTCTGCCTGGGCCTGCACTGGGGTATTACTCCACTCACTGCTCACTGTTTGGGCTGTGGCTGTTACACAGACTGGAAATTCTGAGTTCCAGAATTTGAAAGCAAACATAGCTGTAGTTTTGTGAGGTTTTTACTAGACCTCGCTTGTATAAGACAGGAATAACGCCATGTGCCCCTTCCACTTACTGCTATTTATACAAAATGAACCATGCAATGGGAGCTTAGCTGAGTGACAATCGTCTCTATTCACTGGGGTGCCACTATGTCTAGACACCTCTTAGTCACATCACTAACTCTGTCCCCTTGAATTTTCCCTTCAGTGTGAAGAAGGTATGAGCTCTACGTACCAGAACGAAACGCGGAGGCTCTGGTGTTTGGATCATTTGCCTGAATCCCACTTCTTGTGAGGAGCACAGGTGCTATCCCCAGGTCTCTTGGCCTTGCAGGCTCCTGATTTCCGCTGGGCCCCACGAGTCACTGGCTGCCAAGGGGAGGAGGAATCTCACTGAATAGGTTCATGATGCCACTCTGGGGTTTGCCCACCCTGGGGTCCCTGCCTAAGATGCTCCCCCAGCACTAACCTCTTCATGCCACCCCCTAATCCAGTCAGCTCCTACCCACCCTTCAGCAAACACCCCGCCTGGGGGAGCCCCCCTCCATCCCAGGAAGGCTCTTAGAAACATACCCATAGGGGAGTGATTTTGTTTCTAATTCAGTGAAACCTTGGAGGTAACAGGTTAAGAATTGTCCTGGGATGCAAACACTGGATTTTCTGACCCAGGCCCAGTGCTCTTTGTTCCAAGAACACAGAGGCCCCAGGCTGTTCCTTCTGGAAGTGTAGGCAGGTGTGGGTGGGGGTGGAGCTGGGCCAGCAGGCGGAGGCCAGGGGAGGCGACCTTGCCCCAGGCAGGCGGCCACTGCCCAAAGGCTGCCCAGAGAACTGGGGTGCTGTGCTATATATAGTGCTGGGAAATGCCTTCCAAAGAGGATGATGGCAGCCACCTTTGGTCTACTGGACTGATGAAAGGCCTCTAGGTCTTTGAGCACCTGGAATCCCCACCCTCCCAGGGAGCCCTGTGGGCCGGGAGCTCAGCGGCTCCTTCCACTGTGTGTGTGTGTGTACTTACGGTCCATGCTGGCCGTGACTGTGGGTGTCTAGGGACAGTGAGTTTGGGGACTGGATCTCTTCCAGAAGGGGCTGGCCAAAGTCTACTGTGAGGGTGACCTGAGATGGGTCCCCTGGAAGCAACCACAGTGGGGAGGGTCCTGGAAGAGTCCAGAGAGAAATGCCAGCTCCGAGACTGAGACAGGCTCCAGAGCGTGGTGCAGAGACAATGGCAGACACAGCCCTCCGGTGTCCACAGTGCAGTCACCCAGTGAGGCCAGGAGAGGCCTGGTCCCTCAGAGGCTTCCCCCCCTGTCCTCACACCAGCTCCTGCAGTCCACCTTCTTTTCTTACCTTTAGGGATAGCCGGTGCCTCTCACCAGTCCTTCTGGTCTCTCTTCTGCCACCCTCACTGTTCCCTAGAACTCCTCCCAGGGCAGCTCTCCTCCCTCCTCCCCTTCAGTGGTTCTGGACTCTGGCTGCCTTTCAGGATCACTTGGGCACATTTTAAATCCTTCCAACCCAGAGCCCAGAGCCCTGAGACCTGCCCCCTTCCTTGGCTCAGCTGACCACCCTGGTATCACCTGTTGTGTCTCAGGTTGCCAGGGGGTTCTGGTTCTGGTGTAAAGTGCCATCCTCACATCCTGGGACCCCTCACCCACCTACTCTGCCTTGAGCCTGTTTACCCCTCCTGGGTGGCCCTGGGTGACTGGCAGGACTGACTGCAGGTTTCTGGTCCATATATTCTGGATTACCCAGCTGACGATGGCTACATGATGTCACCAAGCCAGGCCAGAAGAGGGTACTGAAGCCACACTGCATCCCCAGCCCTGCTGAATGGCACCGGCCTTGGACCCAGACAGAACTTGGCAGGCTGGCTGAGTACTGTGTGCTGGGTCCTCACAGGAGAAATCACTGCAGCTCACCCTTCCTCCCCCTTGGGGGGGCTCTGGAAACGAGGAGGGTGGTGGAAGCTGGCACATTCCTAGAGTGCCTGGGACCTAGCTGAACCACCTTCCTGTGGGGTTCCTGAGATCCCCAGCCACATGGCACACTCCTGAGTGACAGAATGATGGGCATCTCCACATTCCTGAGCCTGAGCTGAGCACAGGTTGCTGGCTGTGCCCTCCTGGTCCTGTGGGAGAGCATATCCTGTCAACGCAGTGCTGCGGGCTGGAGGTGAGTACAGAGAGGGGTATGGGATCTCTGCAGCGGGACCTTCCCCTGGGCCCTGAGGGATCATAGGAATCACAAGGCTTGTCAGAGGGGAGCAAGTGGGGGTGGCAGAAAGATGAAGGGGAGGTAGGGAGGACTTGGTGTGGAGCATGTGTTCACAGGGATGGGGCGAGTGTGCTCATGGACCGGGCGTGTGTGCACAGAATCCAGCACGTGCGTGTGAGAATGGAGGGTATGAGTGGGACAGGGTGTGTGCACGGGGTGGAACATGTGTACATGGGGACGGAGGGTGTGTGTGTGAGACCGGGCGTGTGTGCCCGGGGTGGAGCATGTACACGGTGTCCAGCCTGCTCCTCCCTAGTGGTAGGTGCCCAGAGGTGTCCCCTTGAATAAATGTCACACAGGAGGGAAGACATGTGCATAGGCCCCAGCGGGAGAGGTGGGGCGGGATCCCTTGAGCAGGGCTGCAGTCAGCAGGGAAGGGAGCAGCAGGGGTGGCAGGGCAGGGAGACAAGTGACCCCACTAGGCTTGGAGAAAGGGCTGAGATGAGCCTGAGTACACTGAGGTGGTTCTCATGGCAGTAAGGAGGAAGGCATGGTGGGGGCACTGTCCAGAAACCTGCGGCAGTGCAGAGCAAACTGGGGGGAGACCAGGAAGGAATGAGGAGGGGACAGGTGAGTGTGGCCTGTGGACTGCACAGGGGTGGGAAGCAGGGGTCCAGGGTAAAGGAGGAAGGGAAGGCAGAGAGACGGTGGGTGGGGTGTGTGGAGCAGGGGCTAGGGAAACTTCCAGCTTCTATCCTGCAAGGGTGTAGATGGAGGGCCAATTGTGGCCATGCTGAGTCTCTTATCTGTGATGGGTACTATTGGGCCCTGCATGGGTCCCACCCTTCATTCCCTGGTGTCTGAGTTTTGCTCCTGAAGGGCTGATCCTGCCACCTTCCTCTGAAGAACGTCCTTGAGATGTGGGAGCCCAGGCAGTGCCTGGAGTCCCCCATTGCCCAATGTTGGGTCTACAGGGTGCCCATGGGAGAAAGGTGTAGGTCCCTGGCTTGGTCTGTAATAACTGACCTGGCAAGAAGACCCCTAAAGGCCCCTAACTGTTTCGGCCTGAGTGCCCGTCCGTCTCAAACCCCCCTTTTTGGTTTAATTCTGAGAATAGGTTTCTGATGAGGAAGTTCTCTGAGTTCCCTGACTCCCTAGCAATGTCTAAACACAACGATGAGAAACTTACCTCAACTTCCCTAACCAGCTGAACAATGGTAAAAATTCACTCAAGCAGAGATTCCCAGGAAATGAGTTTCCCAGGTACTAGGCTTTCCAAGTTGTCCCCCTGAGTTACCCCCCTGAGCTGCCACGCAGCTACCCCCTGAGCCAACTACCTGACTGTGACTCCACCTTGTAACCCGCCATGTTTTGCTTTTGTACATGCTTGCTTTGCCACATCAGCACAAAAAGGGTATAAAAGGCTGCCTGCATTTCTCTTAGGGGCTGTTTGCCTTTTAGGGGCAGTGGTCCATCTGTGCAGATGTAACCACTTGATTTGGCCGTTTGCCCTTTGGGCAGTAGTCTGTCTGTACAGATGTAATAAATGACCACCTGATTTGGGCCGTCTGCCTTTTTGCAGTGGCCCCCCTGCACAGGAGTAAATAAAATCACCTCTGATTTGTACCCAAAGTGGGGGTCCGTATTTTTTATGGGTGGCCTCAGTTACAACAGGTCCAGTGGACCCCAAGCTCTCTGTGGGGCTCCTGGGTCCTGCTAGCTTCTCTACCCATCTTCCCTCCTCCCTCCCTGGCCTACTTCCTGAGGGGAGCACCACCCACCCTTGTCTCAGGCTCTGTTTCTGGGCATCAGGACCTCAGACTACAGCAAAGGAAGCAGTTAGAGAGAAGAGTTTGGAATTCAGGGGAGGATTGGGGTGGAGCTAGGGCTGGTATTTGAGCCACAGGTGTGCCTGATGGCTGCCCAGGGAGAAGAGAAGGGCATTCAAGAGGGAGCAGAAAGTCACACTGGGAAAGGCAGGGCAGGGAGCATTTGCAGGAGACAGCCTGGGCAGGTGCAAAGGCTACCGGCTGGACACAGGTGAGGGCCCACCAGCCGCTGATGTAAACACTGACAAGGGCCACCTGGGGCCCACTTCAGGCTGGTGCAGCAGGTAGCCACAGAGTGATGGGAGGAAGGCAGACAGTTTGTGTGGGCAATGTGGGAGGGCTGGACGGGAAGGGCAAGGGCCCAGTGGAGTGTGCGGGAGGGTGGACGTGCTCTGAGGACTTGGTCCTTGGGGAGAGTTGAGGGGCAGGAGACCGGGGGAAAGTGGATGGGGTCTGTGAGAAGAGGCGGAGGAGGAAAGCCTAGTCTGAATGCAGACTTGACTTTAGTTAGGAAGGAAAACAGATAGCTCCCCCCCAAATATCCCATCCCCACCCCCACCTCCCACCCCTGTCAGCGTCTTTAGAGGAAGGAGCAGAGGTGGAGGGCACATGGGAACAGGCAGGGCATCCTCCCAGCTCTCCTGGGGGCTTGTATATTTAGCAGGAGGTGAGACGCTAGGCCAGGTCTGGGGTGAGGTAGCGCCGATGGCATTTGGGAGGTTAGAAATAGTCATTGTGTTACAAAAGGAGTCAAACCTATGGGAGATACCCAGCCTGAGTGCTGCTGGAGCTCCAAGCCTGAGTGAGGACTTCCTGGCTTGAGCATGAGCATGAGACCTGTCCCAACCACCCAGGAACACACTTGCCCCATCCAGAGGGGTGGGTGTCACTCTGCTCAGCCTGCCTGTCAGGATCCCCTGTCCAGCCCACCGGGAAACTCAGACCCTTGACCCCCTGGCAGATGGCAGACAGCTCCCCTACTGGCGCTCACTCTGTGGCCAGGATCGTTGGCCAACTCAGCCTGTACCCTCAGGGGTGTGGGGGACGGACGAGAGAGAGAAGAAAAAAGAGAGCTTTGTATCTTCCCTTCAACCTCTGACCACACTGGATAAGAGAGTGAGCTGCCCTGCATGGAGGCTTCTCACCTGCTCTTTGAATATCCTTTTCCTGTTCATGGTTCTCATCCCAATTGCTGGTGCTGCACCATGGGCACTGCTCAGGCTTGTCTTTGGAATTATTCCTCCTTTTCTCTTCAGCTCTGTCTAACTGTGTTTCATTTCTAATTCAATGCCTTTTAGAACTTTGCTTTGGTCATTTAAAAACTCTGTCTTTAATTAGCTGTTCTTGCTAGTTATTCCTTCCTTTATCTTTTTTGAACACCTTACATGCATTTATTTGAATGCCCCTTTTAGATTGTCTTATTACCTCTAATTTCTTTTTTCTATTGAGACCGAGTCTTAAGCTGTCGCCCTGGGTAGAGTGCTGCGGTGTCACAGCTCACAGCAGCCTCCAACTCTTGGGCTTAGCAATTCTCTGTCTCCCAAGTAGCTGGGACGACAGGTGCTCACCACAACGCCCGGCTATTTTTTTTTGTTGTTGTTGCAGTTGTCATTGTTTTAGCCAGGTTCAAACCTGCCAGCCTTGGTGTATGTGGCCAGCGCCCTACCCACAGAACTACAAACTCCGCCCTTATTATCTCTAATTTCTGGGACCAGAATCTTCTTGTTTTTTGTGTCTACTGACTCACATGGGTTAGATACCTGGGAGGTTTTCCTCTGAGCTCCTCTCCAGCAGGAAATGGTTTCCAAGACAGTCCCAGTTGCCCTAGATGGGGAAGGTGTCTCCCCAAGGACAGTTTCATGTTGATTTTGCTGGACCTGGGCAGATTCTATCAGTCATAGGTAGATTATAATGTTATCAATTCAGCTCAAAATTTCTGCACCAACTCTGTACAGACTTGGGGCTGTGATTTCTTCTGTAATTTCAAGTAGCCCTCCTCTGAGCTGTATCCTTTTGTGTCCTGGGCTAGGCATGATGTTCCTCATTTTGTTTTATGGAGTTGCCGGTTAGGGGTGGGGGTGGGCTTCTGAGCTCCTGTCATATATAGGAGCAGATTCCAGCTCTCTCCATGCCTAAGGCTGAGGCCTCACCTCCCATCCCCACCTGACCTGAAGCAGCTTTGCCCTTTAGGCATCAGTCAAAATCTTGTATCTTTATAGTTCTAGCAGGTAATCACCACTGTAGCTTCGAGATTCCTCCTTTAAATCTTTTTAAATATAATTGTCTAACAATTAGAAACTTGATTTTCTTGCTTCACATCGAACGTTGCATTAAAAAGTTGTGCCCAGCATTGAGGCTTCCATTGAGGATGTGGGCATTAACTTATGTGGGTGCCGACTAGCCCTGTGGTGTATTTTCTCCCAGTGGTATTCAGTATAAAGGCTGGGAACAGACACTTCATCCTGAGATATGGGATCAAGAGTGTGATCCTAAGATGTGACACGCACACAAAAGGGGTCAGGACAAGTGCATGTTGGAACAAGAGTGGTCTAGGGGCTGGCCAGTGGGGCCAACACTTGAAAGAAAGTGGAGACAAGCCATGGATGGGGGTGATGTCCTGCTGGGGTCATGATGACAGGGAGCTCTGAGTCCATAACATGTAAGCGTCCAGAGAGTTGGTGAGGGAGTGAGGTTTGGATTGTGTTAGAGCATGGCAGGCTCAGGATGTGGTTGGGGGCAGAGGGATCACCTGCAGGGCAGAGAGGTGGAAGTCAGGAGGGCAAGGATCAGTCAAGGTTGCCATAGTGATGGGTCATTTCAGAGATGTAGTGGTTCTCTGGATGCGCCATGGGTCTGGGGGTTGCCAGCAGATGCCTAAATCTCAGTTAGAAGGTGCAGAGAGGATGGCTGGTGACAGGGAGAAGGCAAAGGTGAGAGGGTGGCACAGCAGAGAGGCAGGCCTCTTCTATAGGTGGCCAATAGGACACTGGGCCCAAGGGTTTGGGAGTGTCAGGCCCTGCAGAGGGGCCACAGCCTGCCCAGCCATGGATCTGCTGTGCCCACGAAGCTGCATGTTCAGCCGGAGGTGTTTGGCTGGAACTGTGAGTTCTGTGACCTTAGGGTGATACAGGTGCCCCCTCCCTCCCTGTACTCTCCTGACTCTCCATATTTTAAAGAAATGTCTCCAGCGTCCAGAAAGGGGAAAATAGCTTCAACAGCTGGAAAATGATACAAGATGTATATGAAACCAGCTAAACAGTGAAATATAATTTCTATCCATTGAACTTGATCTGTGACTCTGAACACATTGATGTTTTTATGATTAATTTTTAACATCAGCCTAGTAATCAGGTGTAACACATGTGCCTTCTGGGACAAGTGACTGTCACACTGTCTCCCCCTCTTCTCAGCCCCAGTTCTCAAGGAGGCCCCTGAGCACCTGGTTCCTGAGGCCACCATGCAGGAAGACTCTGGGGCGCTGGAAGGCAGGGGATGCCCCTCAGCCCCTGTGCCTGCTGCTTCCCTGAGCCTAGCTGCAGTCTCTACAGACTCAGCCCCTGCCCCTCTCTGTGATGGCCTCAGTCCCACCTCCCTCTGCTTCACAGCCTTGGACTATTTGGTGAGCACTGCCAGGGCTACCTGCTCTCTGACCTCTTCCTGGGTTGTGTCACCCACCCACTGGAGCGGGGAAATAGGTGGGAAGGTTCAGGATTTCTGGTTACAGAACTCCAACCTGGGGTTTAAGATTGACAGGTCACCTTTGAGCTGGAAGTAATGAACTGATCATTCTGGCCTGGATGTTTTTGGAGCCCCCAAACCTCCACAGGGCCACCAACCCCAGAACCCCAAATGCATATCCCATCTGTCCTGGTTCCTTGCTCATCAGAGGGAAAGACCCAAGTGGGAAAATCTCCAGCTGGGTCCTTTGTCTAGGGGTATATATACAAATGAATGGATGCAGTCCCTTCAGTGGGGGCAAGGTTAATGAATGTGTTGACAAATGAATGGATACAGTTTTTTCTGCTTGGGGTAAAATGTCAGTGCCTTCCCTTCATGAAATTTCCAAGGCCTAGGAAACTTACATGAAATTGAGCAGGCCTAGGAAAGTAGGGGGTGGGGTGAGTGCCCTGTTTAGCCCTGAATAGGCAACCCTGAATGGAGCCACACCCAGGCTTAGAAGCTGTGGGCATGGCCCAGAGGGCAGGCTAAACACTGGCAGCACTGCACCCAGAACAAGGGGAAAGTAGAGGTGGCTTGGGCAGAAGCACTGGCTGGGACCCCCACGCTCACCCCCTTCCATGGCACTTGGCTCTCCAGCCCTGGCCTCCCCCTTTCTGGGGGTGCCGCCTGCCCTGTATCAATATGATTTTGGCGGTTGGACAAGACTTGGACACCTTGACCAGGGTGATCAGATTCCCCCAGCAATTTGGCCCTGGGGAGCAACCAGTTGTCCTCTGGGGGCTCTTAAGTAGAGGATGAGTAACCAGGGACAGCGGGGGCAGTCAAGTGCACAGAGAGGCAGAAATGGAGTGGGTGGGGAGGAGAAAGATGTAGGGCTGGGGGGTGGCAGAGCCAAGGCCACGTAGTCCAGACAGCAGGGGAGCCTGAAAGAGACCTCATGTAGGGCTCCTGTGGCCTTCTCAATAACTGCCCTACTGAGGCCCAGCTGGTGACCCACAATCACCACAGCCCTGCCTCTGCTTCCCTCTTGGGCCCTTTTTCTGCACAATCCCAAGCAGGATCAGGCTGGGGTCTCCTGGTGGACAACACTTAGGGCAGATTTTCCTAAACCTTTCCATGGAAGTTTCCCATGGAAGTGAACACATACTCCCAAGCTGGGGGCATATTCCTAAGTCGTCTGTGAAATCGTAAAGTTTGTGCTTCATCTAGAAGACTCACAATTTATAAATGGAATTCTTGCTATTTAGGGATATTTTTCATAAGCTTTGGAAAGATTCCTCCTTCTCCAGTGTTGGACCAAAGTCCTGTGTTCCTAAGGCTCCCATGGCTGCGCCTGAGTCATCCAGGGTCTGTTCTGCATGGCCCTGTCCATCTTGATGGCTTTGGTGAGGCTGGGTCCCCAGGCCTGGTCAGCACCCAGCCACTACTGTGTCTGGTAATGTGCAGGTGACCTCCTAACCTGTGACCTCTGCCCTCCTCCCTCCCACCCCAAACCCCTGATTCAGAGATACTGAGCGTCCCCTCCCAGGAGCTTCAGTGTTCACACAGGAGGGAAGAGAGGTTCACTTTAGGCCACAGTTCTCTGCTGTGTCTTAGTCTGGACTGGAAACTGGGTAGTTTATAAACAACAGGAATTTGTTCCTCACACTTTTGGAGGCTGAGAAGTCCAAGAGCAAGGCAGAAATGTGCATTCTTAAAGTTTTGATCGATAATAAGGAATAAGAATTTCTTACCATATTTCCTTGTATATTTCTGTTTCTGGCAGCTCCTTATGTGAGACTTTCTCTAAAAGCATCCTGCTCCCCTCAAGAGGGAGCAGTGGAGTAAAAGGCAGCCCACCTGCAGGTCAGGTGTGACCGAGGGCTGTGTCCCTTGTCCCCTCTTCATAGAGGGATCAGCTCAGCTGGAATGGACGAGGTAGGGCGAGAGGGATTGAGGTGGGGACAACCACCCAAATTCCCTCTTCCTGCGACCTCCTGTCACTGTTCACCACAGAGAGTCTAAGGAGAGTCCCCACAGGTGGCAGGATGGAGGGTTCTTCCCCTCTGATGTCTCTGATCCCCCCATAAGGGGTGGGGGAAGAATGACAGGCTCTAGCTTCGGTTCCTATTGGCTAAAACACAAAGGCTCTCAACCCTATTAATAAACAGATGTGGGGGCCCAAAGCAGTGGCTCAAGCCTGTAAACCTAGCACTTAGGGAGGGGGAAGATTGCTTGAAGCCAAAAGTTCATAGTGAGACCTGTCTCTACAAAAAAAAAAAAAAAAAAAAAAAAATGAGGCGGGGAGGAAATTAACTGGGTATGGGCACTGGTGCATGCCTGTATTCCTAGCTACACTGGCAACTGAGCCAGGAGGGTGGCTTGAGCCCAGAAGTTCAAGGGTACAGTGAGCTATGATCAGGTTACTGCCCTCTGACCTGGGTGACAGAGACCCTGTTGCTAAAAAAATAAAGTGAGAAGCAAACAGTTATGGTGATGCATGTATTTCTCCTTGTGAGTTTCAGCAATGCAGAGATAAGCAGCCCCTAGGCTCCAGGGGCTCTTGCCATAAATCTGTCTAGCAGTGATGTGGGGATACCCAGTTCCTTGTTTAAATCTCTGCACTTATAGGACCAGAGGCCGGTATTCTTTGTGAAACAAAAACTGTATAGAAACCAAAACAAAACAAAAAATTAGCTCAGCTAGGCTTCACATCCCAGGAAGAACGTCAGGAAGTGACATGTGGAGGGGCACTTGTTCCCTTGAATCCCATGGTGGCTCTGGGAATGAGTCTCCAACTGGAGCAAAATCAAATGACTGACCCCCCTCTCCTCCTGCTCCCTCTTTCTCTCGCCACCAGCTGACAGGCAGGGCTCTGTGGGCCTCTGTTTTCATGAGGAGCGGAAGACAGAAAGGAAATACATATTGTCTTCTTTTGTGATCACTAAACCTAGTGACCAACTCTGCCTCTTAGAATCTGCTTGTACAGCCAGGAGGCTGCAGCGGGGGTGGGGATAGGGTGGAGGGTGAGCACAAAGCACCCACAGGATCCTGATTACCTGTCTCCAACCGGCAAGGCAGCCACTACTTACCATCCGGCCGCTGAGAAGACAGAAGGAGTGGATGCGGGAGTCCACAGCACCTAGTTAACACAGCTACGACCATAAGTCTCAGCCTCCCCACCCGCCTAATAAAAGGTCTGGGCAGCTGGTTTTCTAGGCCAGCACACTCCCCCTCTTTCACCTGGTCCTTTTCCACCTAGGAAAAGTAAAATAAACTTTTTCTTCTTTTTATCGTCATCTTCGGAGACATCTTTCTCAAAACCCGTGTCCATCAGCTCACACTCTAACAGAAAGTCCCCGCCAAATCCCCTGCACACCTATGCAAGCTTTTTGTCAAAACTTTTTTTATTTTTTTTAAAACACAGGTGACAGTGTGGTTATCACTATTCATCCTCATCTATCCATGCTGTTTAAAAACCCAAAGGCGCTGAACTTTTAACGTGTACTTGCCTTTCAGAAATTCTACTGAAAAGCATAAGTAATGCCTTAAAAGTGATGGGGGTGTGTGGAGAAGTGATGGATTAGGGACAACTGGGTAACTTTGGTCAGCTTCCCCTGAGGTTGCCTCTTGACATACTCGGGGGTCCAAGTTGGGTGCCTTTGGCCTGCGTGGGGTGCCTTAGGCAGTCACATAGACACTGTGTGCACACGCAGGTGGGAGGACGCTGCCGCTGGACCTCACCGCTGCCACTGCCAAGGTTTCTTCTAGGGGGCAAATGGTTTACAAGGAGGTTTACCTTCTCTAGTGACATGGAGAGGATTTCCTGAAATCCTTCTGGGCTTGGAGATGTATGGGGTATCTTGAAAGAGAAGTCATATTTCCAGAAAGGGCCTTGCCTCCTTCTATGACACATTCAGAATTTGAGTATTCAAAAAGTGGAAACCAGGAACAAGGTGTACTAGAAATGAGAAATTTAAGTATTTTTCTTTGCAAAATCTAGGGAAGGAGATGTAGCGTCATATTCATATTTCAAAGAACTTTTGGGCTTTTCTCTGGAGAAAATGTGGCCCCATGAGTTTAAGCCTATGTGACTTGTGCCCAGCACCCACAGGACCCCAGGCTGGCTGTCCTGGCAGGTGCAGTGTAAATATATCTCACATGTGGAACAGGCTCCCCAGGGGACAAATTCTTTGGCTGATCACCAACAAATTCCAACTCCTTTGATCAGAAACCAAGACTCAATGTACATGTCCAATTCGGCAGATAAAAGCCTGTCAATCATGAGTGTTTGGTGACTTAGAGGTTGGGCTATGGGGGTGGGATGGTTATATGGGGTTTGCAGCGTGCCTGGGAAGATGGACTGAGAATCGGCAACATCCTGGAGGGATGCCTTGAGCACCTGACTGGGAGGTGGTGGCACTTGGACGAGCTGGTAATGCGCTGGCGTTCGGGAGAGCAGGTGGCGAGGCGGTACTTGGACGAGCAGGTGGTAGGGCAGCGCTTCTGGCAGGATGGAAGGCCGATCTTTGGGGTGCAGGGTGCAGATCGGGGCTGTACCAGGGCTAAACTGGGGCATTGTGCCTGTAGGGAAGAGAGAAGACAGAAAGTCACCAAGATGGCCTTGGGATTCTGCCTAGCAGGCTGCAGCTGCCTGGCTCAGGGGGATCAGGCTCAGGACCTGTGAGGACCAATGGGAGGGGCTTTGCTGGTGCTCTTCCTCTCCCTGGGGTCCTGGCATCCAGCCTCACTCCTCCTTTCAGACTCACATCAGGCCATGAAAGCCCCACTCTGCCTTCCCCAGGCTGCTGCCCTGGGTGCTGTGACTCTGGATTCCCTTGGTCTGGGGTTAGCTTTGACTGCATGACCAAGGGCTGGGAACCTGAGGAGCAAGGAGGAGGCCCCCGTTCCCTGTGTGCCCAGTGTTGCTCAGAGGGTCTGCCGAGTGTGTGTCACTGGGAAGCCTCACCACAGCCTTCAGGCCTGGCTGTAGGTAAGGCTTGGTAAGGGCTGATGGGGGTACCCTTGGGTGGATGATGTGCTTTGGAAGCTACAGTTCCACAGTTCTCTTGCTTTAGGAAGAGACTGATTCAGAACATTGGGGACAGCAAACTCTGTCTGCAGATTCAACTACTTTTTTTTTCGTCTGGGGCACACACCAGGCAAGGTGGCAAGCCCATAGTCTGGATAGTCCAAGCCACATAGAGTCTGCCTTCTGGGTCTGTGATGTCACTTTCTCTCTGGCTTCTTATACCCACGGGGACCAGAATGTCTGAAGATTTGATTGTGGCTTTTTAGAAAAACGTTAGTGTCACTGTAAGTAAGGCCTAGGGGGCTGAGGTTCAATCCTGTTTCTGACCTCAGGCAAGTCACCCTCAGTCTGCCATGAATGGATTTTTCCATCTCTAAAATGGGGGCTAGAAATATCAAATGCTGATTGGTTACCCCATGGGTATTCTTACTGCCTTCCTTAATAAGAGAGACCTATTTTTTCGGGGGGAAGGGGAGGCAATGTGTTCTCACATGGAAAATGATATTTCCCACTGTGCCCTGCTGAGCAAAGTGGACATGTGAATAAATTCTGGCAAATGTAATGCAGATAGGTATTGTTGGCAGTGCTTTAGAGAAGGCCACTTTACTTTTTGTTCTTGCTGCCTGTAATATGGATGTGATGGCTGGAGCTCCAGAGGCCATCTTGTAAGCATGAGACCAAAGATAGAGTCTGGCCTATTCAAGGAGAATTGTTATATTTCCCCCAACGCTGCTTTCTAGGGGCCTTAGAATGTAGTTAGTTGGACAAAAATCTTTCTCAGAGCTTTTGAGATTTCTCATTCAAAGCTCACATAGGCTAGTCTCTCTACCAGGAATCCTTTTCCTTATCTTATCTGCCCAGTGAACTCCTGTTCCCCTTTTCAGACTCAGCTCAAGCATCTCATTCTCCATGAGACTCCGAACCCTTACTCCCAGCTAAAGTGACTGCCCTGCTAGGCCACTCCAATTGTGCTCTGCCATTGTCACACTTCTCCTCCTACACTGATTCTGAGTCTCAGGCTCTTTCTTTTCAGTGGACTATGTCCCTGGGGTCTGGGGTGGGAGGGCTTCTACTTCCTGACCTGTATAATAACCTGCAGGGAGTCTAAGGAGTAGCCTATCGCACTGTTTGGGGTCACACGGGCCAGTCCAACTACGATGGGACACAGATGCAAACCAACCTTCTTCAGAATGAAGTCTTCTTGATAATCTCCTTCTCCTGTGTACTCTGAACATGTTTTGTTTTACAGCACAGGTTACAGACCATAACATCTTATGCACAATCTTGGCCTAGGTATGAAAGCTCCCACGTTATACAGGAGGGCTAAGGTAATTCCGCACACATCAGAGCTATAACTGTGCCGCCTTCAGCATCTGTGGTTGGAGGGCTGGAGGATGCATCCATCTGTGAAATGGGCCTCCATGGGCCTCCATGTCCACAGTGGAGGTTGTAGAAATGAGTACAACCAGCCCTCCCAGTAGTGCCACACATGCTCCAGGCTGGGTGGTGGCAAGGAGCCACCACCTTGTGAACATGGCATCATCCCTTTAGGTTCCCATTGTTCCTCCCAACCATGCCAGAGAGGGTCTGAGGAAGACTCAAGCAGACTAGCCTCAGGCTGGTCACAGAGATGCCCAGAGAGGCAAGGAAGATGGGCACTCAGGCTGAAGGGACAGAGGAGAGCATGACCAGCAGAGAAGACCCTTCTAGGCCTTAGTCAGAGGCAGGCTTTACCTGGTCCCAGGGCCTACTGAACACCTTTTCCACTTAAGCCCTCTCCACCCCTCCTCAGAGCTCAGAACAGGCTCAGCCACCCCCTCCCCTCACCACCCCTTCCCGACCATGAGCTGACTGTCCCCAGAGCCAGGACACAACATCAGATCTGCAGGTCACAGTCCAGGCCTCAATAGGGTGGCTCTGGGGGGGGGGGTCCCCTTCCCACCCTGCCCTGTGGGCTGCACCCTGCAGGGCTATTTTTACTAAATGTGGTTATACACCCTTACCTTTTGTAAGGGGACCACAAAAGAGTAAATTTCCAATAGGAGCTATGCGGATTTGTGGCAAAGAAATTTAACTGACCCTGCATACAAGTAGGTGGCGCCCTCTTCCAACCCCAGAGGGCCTGTACATAGTGGGGAATCTGCTCATTCTCTTCTGCCTCCTTATTGGTACAGATCACGCTATTTGGGCTGGCTCTCTCCTGCCTTTGAAATAGCTTCCTCTGAAAGTGCCCACAATAGGTCCTGTGATCAGGAGCCAAAATGGTCAATAACCGAAATTAGCACCAACCTTGAAACAGATGGTGATATATTAGTGTCCACTGTGGAAACACCCCGTGGGGCTCCCAGGGAGTTCTCTCTTGGTGGTAGTGTGGTTCTGGTTGTATAGAATTTAAAGCTAATTCAAAAATTGGGGAAAATCTCAGGTTTATAGCCAATTAGACCTCCTGAGGGGGGGGGGTGGCTCAGATGGTAGAATCCACTCTTCAAAAGGTGGATGGATAATAGAATACTTTTGTTCTTGTACCCTCAATGAATCCCCAACAATAATAATAATAAAAAAGAATACTTTTGTTCAAATAAAAAACTTAATGAAGATGCAAATTTAGACCTCCCTTTTTTGCTCAAGTTGAAGGCTTATATTTTGGACATATCTATCTCTCCCTTTACTTTGTTCCTACAGAAACTTAATTTTGTTGTTGTTGTTGTTGTTGCACTGTATAGAGTGCTGTGGCTCATAGCTTACAGCAACTTCAAACTCTTGGGCTTGAGCAATCTCCTTGTATCAGCCTCCTGAGCAATCTCCTTGTATCAGCCTCCTAAGTGTTAGGTAAGGCCCCTGTTGTGGTTGTGCTCCTGTACCCAGGAGGTATGCAATATACCCTCACATTGTGCCCTTTAGGCGAGAGTATACTAATCCTCTTCTCCCTCTTCCCCCCTTCCTCCAATTCCTTGAATTGAGTTTTTCTCTTGTGTGGGTGTGTATTAGATCATCTATTGGCTTCTTATTAGAATTGAATACATTGGATACTTGCTTTTCCATTCTTGTAATACTTGACCAGAGAATGTTCTCCAATTTTAGCCAAGTTAATAAAAAAGATGTAAAGTCTCCATCTTTGTTATGGATGAATAGTATTCCATGGTATACATATAGTTTATTATCCATTCCTGAGTTGATAGGCAATTGAATTGATTCCCCATGTTGGCAATTGTAAGTTGAGCTGTGATAAACAATCCAGTGCAAATGTCCTTAAGATAAAATGATTTTTTTCTTCTAGACACATGCCTACTAATGGGATTGTGGGACCAAATGGGAGGTCTATTTTGAATTCTTTGAGGATTCTCCATACTTCTTTCTAAAGAGGCTACATTAGTTTGCAAACCCACCAACAGTGTAAAAGTGTTCCCTTCTCTCCACATCCATCCCAGCATCTGCAGCTTTAGGACTTTGTGATGTTGTCTATTCTCACTGGGATGAGGTGATATTTTAATTTTAAGGTGGTTTTGATTTGCATTTTTCTGATGATTAGGGATGATGAGTATTGTTTTTTTTTCAGTTTTTGGCCAGGGCTGGGTTTGAACCCATAAAAGGGGCTGGCACTCTACTCCTTTGAGCCACAGGCGCTGTCCCCAGTGATGAGCATTATTTTTGTTTGTTGGCCATTTGTCTCCTGCAGAGAGGGTTCTGTTCATATCTCTTGTCCAGTGATAGATGGTATTATTTGCTTTTTTTTGTTGATTAATTTGAGTTCTCTGTAAATTATAGTTATCAACCCCTTGTCAGATTTGTAATATGCAAATATCTTTTCCCATTCTGAAGGTTGTCTGTTTGCTTTAATTGTTGTGTACTTGTCTATGCAGAAGGTTTTTAGCTTAATCAGGTCCCATTTATTTATTTTTGTTGTTGTTGTAATTGTCAATAGATTTCATAAAATCTTTCCCCATGCTATCCTCAAGAGTTTTTCCCAAGCTTTCTTCTAGGATTTTTTTTTATTGTTTGTATTGTCATGGATTTAAATGTTTTATCCATCATGAGTCCATTTTTCTAAGTGGCGAAAGGTGTGGGTTCAGTTCAGAAGCATTTTGATCAAAATCTCTAAATATATTTCATTATGCTTTTCACCAAAATAGCATTAAGCTCACCTATTCTTCTGGGAAAAGCTGACATTGTGGTCTAGGTTTTTCTATTTTCTAATCTTCTGTTATACCAACAAGAAAAGTTTTGTGATTTCATCATAGGTCAGCACATTTCTGTTACACTTAGACATGTGTATTTTTTTTGTTTGTTGTTGCTATTGTGAAGAGAATAGAATCTTTTATGTTTATTTCTAGTTCCCTTGTTTCTACTTATTTACTGCAGAACATGAACAATCATTCCAGACTTGGTGTTTACCTGCTGCTGTGAGGTCCCTTTCATTTCCTCCAGAGGAGGCCCTAGAGCATTAACGCAGATGCCCCAGGTCATCTCCTGGAGCTGCAGGGAACTCCAAAGGGTGGATCTGCACTTGTGCTGATGGGGAGGAACTGACTGCGCCCAACAGCAGAGGAGACCTCTGGGTGGCTGGAGACCCTGAGTCTGTGGGGTAAGTGTAAGGGGGTAAGGGAGGTCCCCTGGAGGCAGAGGAGGTCTTTCTTCCTTGCTGCCTTTCTACGTATTGCAGAGATCTAAGCCAACCACTTCGCACATCAGCTCAACTCTTCTTCAGTGAAGGGAACCTTCCTGAAGTGACTGGCATACTGTTGCGCAAAAGTATTGCTTCGGAGTTCTGTCTCTATTTCTGGATTTCCTCATGGTGTTATGGGGATGTGTATGTGTATGTCATAGCTGAGGGGGTACTGAGGAGTCTAAAGGGAGACAGCTGCCATCACAATACCAAAGTTAGGATCTGAGATTTCTCCAAAGAGCACTGGCTAAAAGTTAGCTGTTGGACATTTGGGGGCCACACCTCAGCCCAGCTCTACTGTATCTGCCCCTTGGGTGAGCTCCATCTGTGGGTAGGCTCAGAGGAAGACTCCAGAGCTCCTTGGTTGTGAAGACATCCTGAGGCCCATCCTGTGTCAAGCTCCACTGTTACCCAGAACAACTGTTTCCCAGCAAACATGCATGAGTTCAAATTTAGAAAGAAATCTGCAGTGACACAGCACCAATATCAGGATATTAATAGTCATTGTGTTGCAGGTACAGTAAGACCTCACTAAAAGTGGCCTATAGGTTCTTGGAAACTGCAACTTTAAGTGCACTGATATGTAAGGAAACTAATTTTCCTAAAGGCTAATTGATTAAACAAGAGTCAAATTGCCATAGCATATCTCTGATCAGAAAGACATCACTTAATTGCTAAATAAAGACCAAAATGCTTCTAATATTAAAAACTGAAGTAAATGTGAGCCATATAGACATTTAAGAAATATTAATAAAAACAAGTAAGTTGATTATTTATCCAATTATTCCCATTCAGGGTTTCAGGGGGCTGGAACCCATCCTGGTAGCTCAGGGTTCAAGGCCTGGGTAGGAGCCATTGTGCTGCAGGGAGAACTCCCACACATCACCCTCACTCAGACTGGGATCATGTAGACATTCCAGTTCACCCCCTGCATCCCAAAGCTCAGACTAGGACCACACAGATATGCCTGTTCACCTCCTACATCCCAAAGCTCAGACTGGGACCATGTAGACATGCCAGAACTACATGGTCCCAGGCTGAGCTTTGGGATGTAAGATGTGAACTGGCATGTGGTGGCCCTGGCTTGAAATATACTTCTTTTTTCTTTTTTTTTTTTTGCCAGCAGAAGGAAACAACATTGAAATAATGTTATTTGAGGACATGCTGTATAATGCTTTGCACTGTCAAAAGATGCACTTTTTAGATGTCTCCATAGATCACCCTGACAGCATAACATGGGGGATGGAGGCTGGACTCAGATATGGGCCTCCCCTGGGGTCAGTTCATGTCCTGGCTTTTTCACTCAACAACTCAGCCATGTTGAGCCCTTCTCTAAATGTCAAAACCTCAGTCTCCATAGTTGAAAATGCAGAGTAGTGACCCCCCTTACCTTCACTAAAATGAGGCAGCCAGGTACATGGTAAGGACCTGGAGCCAGGTGATCTGATGCTAGCCCTATTGTTCCCCGTGTGGCTGCAGGTGCATTATGTAACTTGTTAGCTGAGCTTGCCAAGGAGCTTGGGCTGGTGTCTGGTGCCCTGCACCCAGAACTGGGGTGCATCTTTTGACAGTGCAAAGCATTATACAACATGTCCTCAAATAACATTATTTTATTCAATGCTGTTTCCTTCTGCTGGCAAAAAAAAAGAAAAAAGAAGTATATTTCAAGCCAGGGCCGCCACACGCCAGTTCACATTCTACATCCCAGCCCTGCAGAGAGCTGCAGGTCCCTGCAGATACCCGTCCTATTTAGTGCATGGTTCATTTAGACTCTAGAACCCATGCACTGAAGGCCTAGAGGGGAGAGACCTGGAACTTCTGACCCGCAATATGAATATTTAGGTACCCAACAGAAATCTTATGAGACACTCAGTAAGGTTTTCAGGTCTATAACTGGGAGGAACAAGGTCAAATTAGATGGAAAAAGAGTAGCTAGAAGAGAGCTCAGGTCTACAACACACATTGTGGGCCTGCCTGGGGTCAGAAACAAGCTAGAGTTGATTTTGAATAGCCCTGGATGCTGCCACTTACTCTATGGGTGGCCTTAAGTAGTTTCCTGGACCTCTCTGAGCCTTATTTTTTGCCATCAGTAAAACAGAGATGGTCACCCCTGCTGACAGAACTACAGGTAGACGTCAAGCAAGGGCCTGGAAGAACCCTGGTAAGTGACCTCCATAAGGCAATTACTCTTCTACTCTCCCCCAAAACCTTACCTTAAAAAAGCTGCCCTCAGGAATGGCACAATTTCAGAGTTGTTTGATCACTGCCCTCTTGGGCTGGGCAGTAAGGCCAACTCTGGCGTCTCTTCCTTCTCCCCCCTCTCATTTTGCCTTCCCTTCACTTGAGATGAGAGGTGCCTGTTTTCACAGCTCTTCATCTTGCTTGGTCTCTCCTGTTCTGAGGGGGCTTTTCTGGCAGGGTGTGTGGTCTGTTTGGTGGTGAGGCCTGGGCTAGTGCTCTGTGACGGTACTTGGGCTGTGGCAAAGTGGAGAGGCCCCACAAGAAACCAGATAGAGAACAGGTTTCCATGTGAGCATGGCCAGGACTGAGAGCTGTAGTCAGATGGACAGAGCCAGAGCCCTGTTGTTTGGGGGACCCTGCATTCCTCCAACACCAGCCATGCCTCAGTAGGAGCCCTGTGTTTCCCTGACATGAGCCACGCCTCAGTGGCTCCCGTCCTATTTCTCATCAGCAGCACTCCAGAGGCTTTTGGCCTGAACAGGCCTTCTATGTGCCTACCCACCTGGCCACTCAGAGTCCATTTGCAACTGATTTAGGAAATGTGGTCAGTGCATGACTCGCTACAGACCCTGGGAACCAGATTGTACTCCAGACCCATTCAGGACAAAGGACTGGACTGAGAGAAGCTAGGCAGATGAGTTTCAGCCAGGGCTGTCAGCAGGACTCTTGGTGGGGCCCAAATCTGAGCAGGGAAGCCCTCTGGTGGTTTGGGCAACCACCATGAGGCCAGGAGTATAGATCCAAAAGGAGACAAGGCAGCCAGAAGGATGGGAGCCAGGCCCAGAGTCATGTCCATCTTTATAACTCCTGGACTTTCAGATCGGGCACATGTCACTCATCCTCTCTGTGCTTAGTCCCCCTCAGTAAACTGGGAAATAAACAGTCACACCTATTCATATAGTCACTGAGGACTAAAGCAGAGACAGCATGGAAGATTCTTAGGTTAGCAAGTGGCCCACAGGGTGATTTGATCACTATCGGTCCTCATTAAGTTACAAGGAGAACAACTGCAACAAATTGGATTCTCCCCAGAGTCCCAAGGTGATGACACAAGGACGGACTCTACCCCCTTGTAGAACAAGTCAGTGTTGCCAGACCATACTGTCAACCACACACACCCAGGGACCAGCAGAGGAAATGCAGGGTGCCTTGTCCAGAAATGATCTGGAGACCCATGGGTACCATTTCCCTCTGTCTAGGGCATTCCTGCATGCCAGGGGCCCTGACATGGCTCTCTCAGCCACAATCCCAGGGGGCCACTGTCAAGGGTAAAAACCATGGTTTTTCTGTCCTTTGGGAGGGGCCCTGTGCCCAGCTCACCTTGACCTTGTGTGGATACCACACGGACGGCAATTTGTTGCAGCTTGGCCGAGCGAGGTTGCACAAGTGATGCAAATTGTCCTGTAAAATAATGTGGTCATGAGGAAGCCATCTGGCCTGGATGCTGCCTCCAGACATGTCAAGATGCCCCTGCCCCCCACAGCTCTGCCCCCACCCCCCCCCGAGCACACTGAGACAAAGTTCCAGGCTTCCCTGGGCAGGCGGTCTTGGGAGCCTGGCTTGCCAAGGGGTGGTCACTGAGTGCCAAAGAGAGTTTTGGACTCTAAAACAAAACAGTATTTTTGATGTGGGAGGAGGGGAAATGAGGGGCAGACTTAGAGGAACAGTAGCTCAGGTAAGGAAGGAGGTCTATGTTAGGGGCATTATGAGGGGAGGGCCGGTGAGAGGCCATGCCCTACCCGAGACCAGGGCAGAGAGAAGAGGAAGGCAGAGTCTCTTCTGGCAGGCCAGAGAGAGGCCCTGCAGCCATGGGCAGCACCAGGGCCCCGGGGCTCTGCAGTCTGGACTTACTGGGCCCTGGAGGGGGTGGGGTAGGTGCTGTGCCCTGCAAGCAGGAACAAGCCACTGGCAGGTGACTTCCTCCCCCTGGAGGGCATGCTTTGGCTTCTTTGTGCCCACACTCAGGGGAAAGGGTTAGGGTCAGGCTTCCCCACTGCCCTCTGGGGGGCAGAGTAGCCTGAAGCTCCTAGCAGGAAGCCACAGATCCAACCTGTCAGAACCAGGACAGAGAAGGAGGAGGGAAAAGCCAGACTAGAAACCCATGGACTTTCTCCCTGTCTGTCCAGGAGCCCTGGCTGCTGCCTGGCCGTCCTCCCTCACCAAGTGGGGGCATGGGACTTCCTGGGCGAGGAGGTTTCCTCAGGGGGAATTAAAGTTGTTTGAGTTCCAGGGAAGGTAAACTGTGAGGCCTTTTGTGTCTCCATTTGGCCCCCTCTTCCCTGCAGCCTTTGTTGCCCATCTCAGCAGGCAACAAGGCCTGCTGGGTGGGTCAGTGCTTTTCCTCCCTCTTTGTAAATAGCTTGTTGTCAGGGGAAGAAGGGGCCACCAACATTTCTGCACTTTTCCTACGGGTAAGAATGTGGCTCAGAACTGGTTGGTTGTATTTTTTCCCCTGACCTCTGCAAGCCTTTTTCTGAGTCTGTTTAACTCAGGCACCCACAGGCAGGTGCTCTGAAATCCAAGTCACTGCAGGAACTGACTGTAACCTCTGTGAGAACAAGGGACTGGGTATGTCACCATCTGCCATTATCCAGAAACCTGGCCGTTTCCAAAAGGGAAATCCCAAGCCCCTCTCCCAGGGGGGAGAGGAGCCCTCATAGTCCTTGCTCTCCCCCGGCCAATAGGGAGGGATGGGCCTCTGGTTTTCCTCCATCACCAAGCAGTCATTCCAGTGCCTACGGAGCCATGCCTGTCTCCGGGATCCAGGGCTCTGAGATGTGACCCAACTGACCCCCTCCTTCCCAAGCTCCTCCCTATGGGGCCCTTCTCACCTTTGGACTTCTCATCCCACATGCGGAGCACACTTCGTGGCACCCAGAGCAACAGACAATCACCGTGGGGCATGTTGGTGTTGGCGGTGGGGGAGGTGGCGGTGGAGGTGGTGGTTTTGGCTTCTATGAGGAGAAACACAGTTGTCTGCTTCCATGACCAGCAGACTCTGGGCAGCAGGGACATGGTGTCCATGGCCCCTGCACCTTGCACAGGGCTGGCTCCTCAGCAGACTCTTGTTGAAAGGATCAGTGAGGAGCGGCCACCACAGGGGAATGTCCTCCAAGGGAGAAACACACAAACTTCTCCCAGTTTGCAAATATGGCTCTTCCCCTAAATGCCAATAACTCTGTCCTGTGCCCTGGGTCCTCCTGCAGCCGTACATGTTGGTGGAAGCCTGTCCTGGAGGCTGGGTGATGGTCTCAGCACACGCAAGGACTTCCCACATCCACCTGCTCTGCCCTTGTGGACCCAGCACCTGAGGCCCACACTGCCCAGCTCAGAGGCCAACCTTGCATCAGGGATTGTTTCCACCCCAGTCCAGCCCAGGGCCTCCTGCCTCAGTCACTCATCACTGCTCATGGCCCCTGGGGTGCCCCCAGCCCCAGTGAGCCACAGTCTATTCCTAGCCCTTGGTTCCTATGCTCACTGGGGCTGGGCGTCCCCTCACTCCTCAGCCCTGCAATTCCTCCATGCTGAGCCTGGCCAGCCTCTTGGCCCTGCCAGGGCACAGGGGTCAGACACTACAGACAGAATCGAACCTACGTGCAGAGCCTGGAATAGGACAAGGTGCCGAAACATGAGGCTCCTTCTCCAGAGCTCACCTGAGTCCCCACCATCCCCCCACAGCCCCGTGGGGATGACACTAGAGCCCCCATTTATCTCAGCAGGGTTCAAGGCAGTTGCTGATACTGGGGGCCTTGAGTTACACATTCTGTGACAGAGGCTCATGACAGACAGGTAGTGCTCAGGGCAAAAAGGCCTTGTCTAAGTGACGTCGCTGAGTCCCCAGCCCTCCACAGCCCCCCCCCCCCATGACTTCTAGTTTGCCGAGGTAGGTGGGAGCTCAGGAGCACAGGCTTCATGGTTCCTCCTGGTGAAAGCCAGAGCCCTAGTCAGGTGACCATGTCAGCACAGAACCACGACTCACCTTTACTGGTGCAGGTGGTGGCTCCTTGACGGTCTAGAATGTTCAAAAGAGACAAACGTGGGATGGATGAGGGTGGGGTGGGCTCTGCCTGGGCCCTGAATACAGATAACACCCTGGTCTGGAGTAGCAGGACAGGAGCCGGACTTCAGGGTGTCAGTCTGGGTGCCTGAGCCTGTGACGTTGTGGGCAGCAGGCTCCCCCTAACCCACAAGGAGCCCCTGAACCACCTTATGGGGGCTGGGAGTTCAGCCAGGCTACAGGGCCAGGGACCTGGAGAGGCCCAGCCCCTGGATGTCCCTCCCATCACCCCTGAGCCCACATGGGGATGACAGCACACACTCCACTGCCCTTCCCCTGGGAGAACTTCTCTGTCCCTGGAGCTGTTAGGGACCAGTCCTGGGGCTTTCTCTCCTCATTCTCCCCATGCACAGGTCAGCCCTGCTTGGTCTCTGAGGCCATGGTCTGGTCTGTCCTTCCCTCCCTCTGCCCTGCCCTCTGTCTTCTCCAGCTTTCTGGGCTGGGTCCTGCCACCTCCAGCTCCCAGCACCCTCTCCCTCCCCTGCCAAGCCCGGGCCAGTGTCTCCCATTTTGCTTGGGCTGTGCTTCATCTAGGACACAGGCCACATCCTATGATGATGGAGGTGTCACTCTGTGGCCCTGGACCACAGGCAGGACTGTGAGCTCCTATAGCTGGGAATGGCAGCTACTTCATTTCTGTCCCTGCCCCACTCAGCATGGGACCCAGGGTGAACTGGTGCTCAGTATTGACAGAGGAAAGGATGGGGAAGGCACTGGAAATGGGCAGAGACCCATGCTGGTCCTAAAGGTACAGCAGGTCCAGGGGTTACTGACCCTTCCTGGTCAGCCCCGTGGGACCTCCCTTCCTTCCTCAACTCAGAACCCACCTCCTGGCCTGTTCTCCACCTGGAGGCTTTTGTGAGGCAGCCTTGTTTCAGGGACTGGGTCATTTCTCTCAGGAGCCAAGGCAGGCCTCTACCCTGTGTTCCAAGCACCCCTGGGCACACTGTGTGGCAGGTGTGGGCTGAGGTCCCATGGAAGCCCAGGGTTGCTGTGCTCCCAGAATTTGTGGACAGAGTGTGCCCCACCCCTGCCCACAGGCAGGACCTTGGGGCCCTCACATGTTCATGCTCCTCAGAGGGTGGGCTTGGTTTGGGGTCACAGGGCTGGGCAGGTGGGGAACACTTACCTTCTTGCTGCACAGACGCCAACAACACCACAGCAGCAGCGGGATCAGCAGCAACAGGGGCAGAAACCAGACCCAGTACGGGATATTATAGTCCTGGGGGTGGAGACATCAGCACGGCTCATCCGGCAAAGAAGACTAACGTCAGTAGCCAGAGACAGCCTGTGTGGCCTCCTCCCAGGTTGCACCACTTGCTGTGTTATCTGCCCACTCCTCCTTTATCCCCAGTTGGCCTCACCTCCAGGGACCACACTGGGACTGAGGTTAGGGTTGGTTCCCACAGACCTATAGGTCCCACCTCTGGCTCTGCTCAGACTCTGCCCCCAAAGGCCTGGGACCCTGCATGGTATGACAAACCCACCCTCAACTGCACACCTTGGCTGACAGCATCCGTGGTGAGGACCACAGGATCTACAGTGCACAGAGGGGCGAGGGCCCGGGTGCTGGGGCAGGAGACTCCGTGCATTGCCTCAAAGCCTCTCTGCCCCATGGCCTGGGGCCTGGCTCTCTCACCTTGGGCACAGGGACTCATCACTCTAAGCCTCAGCTTCCACACTTGGACAAAGGAAAGGAGTATCCTTCCCCCACGTACCCCCCATAGGCACATGTAGGGTGTAGAGAGGTCAGAGAAAGTCCTAGCATGGGGCCACGTCCATGTGGGGTGTGAGCAATGGGAATTATTTTCTTGGGTGTTCTTCCCACCGCAGGGAGGTCTGGCTGCACCCGTGGGAACACAGCTGCCCAGTCCCCCCAAACCCAGAGCTCTGGGCAGGGAGAAGGCTGGGAGGGAGAGGGGAAGAGGGGGCCTGTGCCAGCAAACAGGCTGCTGAAGGAGAGGTAACATCTAGGCTGGGCAAGGCTGCTGGCTGGGCTGGAGCCACCAGGCTGCTCCTGAGCTCTCTCCTACACCTGCGTGGTGCCCTCGGACTGTCAGTGGTTGGCTTCCTGATGACCTATGTGTGCCTCATTCTGCTGATCCATATGTGGATGTGCAGGAACAAGGAAGACAGACCCAGAGGAGGCACTCACCAGCTGAGACTGGGCATAGGGCAGAGCAAGCAGGCTCAGGCCTGTGTCCTGGCCCCCAGCACACCCCCCTGTCATGTTGCTCTGGGTCACATGCACAAATCATGGGAAGCTGGAAGCAGGTACCTGGGAGCAATGCCTTCATTCCCAGGACCCCTTTTGCACTGAACCCTGGCCCATACCCCTGGCAGCTTCCCCTCCAAGGCAGGGGACACACACATCATGGGGTCAGATGGTGGGCTGAGGGATGACTCAGGAGCCTGAGAAAGCAGGAGAGGCAGAAAGGAGCTGAAGCCTCTGCACGACAGCAGGTGTTCACCAGGCTGGCCTAGGAGGATGGGAGTCATGAGTAGGTTAGGGCCAGGGTGGCAGTGGGGGTACTGACTCAGTCGCACACACCCTGACTGTAGCCAGTGGAATTCTCCAGATCCCCTGTACCTGGGATGCCCAGGTGAAGGGCTGGGTACCCTAGATGTCCTGGACTCTGGCTCCCAGCAGCCAGTCCTGCAGCCTCATCCTTCTGCTCCAGTTGGGAGCCAGGATGGAACCCCTCTGGTTGCCTGCCTGCTCAAGCTACTCTCCTGGAGTGCCTGGAAACCAATTGTCTTATTTAGTCTCCCCAGAATGATCTCCTTTTAGTACAATGTCTCTAGACATTCCTATAGATGTCTACCCCCCCACCCCCCGATACTCACACAATCGGTGCTGGTAACGGTGATTTCCTCGTTTGAGTGGAAGCTCTGGCCATTGTTCAGGCTGACTGAAACACTGATCTTTCTGATGCATTGAAAAGACAGATAGTGAGAACCAGCTCACAGAGACAGAGTTCTTGCCCTTCGCTGAAACCATTGCTCACTGCTCTCCTCATGGCAATGACACGGAACATCTAATACTTGGGGTCTCTTGAGAGTCCTGGTTCCCAAGCACTATGAGGTCAGCCTCAGCACTGATGGCCAAGGGTGTATGGGTCAGACAGGGAAAAGCCCTGCATGGGAGGTGAGGCCATTGTGAATATGGGGTATGTGAGGGAGGGCTGCTCAGTGTCATGATCCTGACTCTTCTGTATTTACAGTATATGCTGGCTTAGATTCAAAAAGTGACCTGGAGCCAAGCTACCATTCTTTAGTGACATCATACCCTGCCTTCCTCAGTAGACTCTGGGACACCACATGTCCAGGAACACCTTGGGGGCCACAAACAAGGGCAGGCGGGGAGGGTGGCCATAGTCTGCTGTCAGATACATGTGCTACCCTGGCAGAAGGGGCATCCCACATTGTGTATCTGTCATGGTGGGAAACACTGACCACATGATCCTCTGCCCTCTAGACCCCCTTACCAGGGGCACTTACTCTCCAGATTCTTTTATCTCTGGTCCAGGGCAAGTGATGGTGGTCCCATCCATACTGACTGGTTTTTCATCTAAAAGGAAATGACATGAGAAGAATGTTAGTACACACATCCATCTGCCATCCGTCTCCCGCACCTGGCCTTAACAAACAGAGCTGACACTTTGGCTGTCACCAGCTTTCCCTCTGTGCCTTCCTCTATTCAGACACCTCTTGGAGGCCCCAAAGCCTGTGCAGGGTTCAACAGGAGTGAGGCAGGCAGAGCCCCTTGTCCTCAAGGGACCTACCATTTAGGGCCTACAGGTGTGACAGACAACAAAATAAAAATCAAGGAGCAAAGCACATGGCAGAGAGTGTCAAGTGCCGTGCATGAGCAGAGGGGAGAGGGAGTGGAGGTGAAGGAACAGGTGATTCATTATGGGAGAATTCTTTTAGAGACATAATTTCACTTTTAGAGAAACTGAAATATATGTGGAATGGTATGATATTAAGGATTTGCTTCAAAATACTCCATGGTGAAGGTACCAGGGAAATCAGATTGGTATGGCCTGGTAATTATTAAAAGCAGGTGATGGGTGCTTCACATTCATTATGGAATTCTTGCTCCTTTTTATACAGTTAAAAATTTCTGTAAAAAGTTAATTCTCTCTGAGATGATATATCAGCCCAGATCACAAGGATGACGAGCCAGCTGGGGAAAGAACAGAGGGAAGAGTCCTCTGGGTTGTGAGAGCACATGTGCCAAGGCCCTGGGGCGCTGACTAGCTGAGCTTGTTAGGGAGGGAGAGAGGTGACCCAGGAGAGGAGGCTGGGCCTGGGAAGGGGTTGGGGCTTCGTTCCTATACAATGAATCTGTCAGAGGCTGGACAGATTCAGGAAGCCTTCTGGACATGCAGGCAGAAGGACATGCTGGTGCACTGAACGTGTGGAGGAAGCTAAGAGGACCAAAGGTGATATTCAGGTTTTTGAACTGAGTGGACAGGTAAGTGATGAGACCAGTTACTGAGATGAGGAAGCTGAGGAGGTAATACTTTTTTTTTTATGTGTGTGTTTATTTTCCAATTTTTATGGTATTTATACATTCTTGTAGGAGCTGGGGAGTCTCAGGAGACCCCATGACCTATAAAGGCGGAACTTTGTCCCTCCTGAACCCACACTCTGTCCCACCTCCTGACCTGTGTAGGCAGCCAGGACTGAGCAGTGCCCCCTGGTGGTTTTGCTCCCAGCTCTCCCTTGCTGGGCTCAACTCCCCAGGTCCTAGGCTTCCCCTCTGGAGGGGAGAGGGGAAAGTGAATAGCCTGGGAAGACCTCAGAAGTTTTTGTTGTAGGCCAACAGCCCACCAAAAGACCTGAGTCTGTTTCAGCCTATGTCAGCCTTGGTCCCCAGCATGGCCCCGCCCTTGGGTTAATTCTGAGAACAGGTTTCTGACAAGGGAGTTCTTTGAGTTCCCTGACCCCCCTGGCCGGGTTGAAACAATGGTGAAAACTCACTCAAGCAGAGTTTCCCAAGCTATTAAGTCTCCCAAACCAAGTTAATTTCTGTGCCAACTGCCACGATGTGACCCCCTGTGCCAGCCCCCTGATTGTAGCCCCACCCCGAATTAACCTTCATGATGTAACCCCCCGAGCTAACTACTTAACTGTAACCCCACCCTATAACCTGCCCCATTCCACTTTTGTACATGCTTGCTTTGCCACATCAGCACAAAAAGGGTATAAAAGGCTGCCTGCATTTCTCTTCAGGGCCATTTGCCCTTTGGGGCAGTGGTCCGCCTGGGCAGGTATAAATAAATCATCACCATGTGATTTGAGCCTAAAGTGGGGGTCCGTGTATTCTTACGGGTGGCGTAAGATACAACATTTTGACATCTGAGATTCTGGGAGCATAGCCCTTTCCTCAATTTCCCTAATTTCTTTGGATTTTTGCTTTTTTTTTTTTTTTTAAGAGAAAGTCTCACTTTGTCACCCTTGGTTGAGTGCTGTGGCATCATAACTTACAGCAACCTCAAACTCTTGGGCTCAAGTGATTCTCTTGACTCAGCCTCCCGACTAGCTGGGACTACAGGGGCCCACCACAATGCCTGGCTATTTTTTGGTTGCAGTTGTCATTGTTGTTTAGCAGCCCTGGCTGGGCTTGAACCCGCCAGTTTCGGTGTTTGTGGCTGGAATCCTATTTACTGAACTGCAGGCAATGATCTCAAAACAATTAAGTAATTCTTCTCATTTTCCCTTTAAAAACATTTCTCTTCCTTTATTTTTCTGAATACGTATTGCCATTAAAGTGCTCTATTCCTGAATAATGACATTTTCTTATAGGGAGACTGTTTGCTACATAGGTTGGCATGAATAGTGTCCAGAGATGAGACTTGGAGCAGGATTACTTCTAGATGGAATCAGGGATTCTTGGAACTGGTGTGCAGTACTCATTTGAATTCTCTTTTCCATGGCTTGCTTTTTCTTTTCTGGTGATTGTTCTCTCGCTAAATTTCCCTCTTTTTAGTAGAAGCACTTGACTTTATTTAAGATCTGATTTGGGTAAGGCCACTTTAAATAAAAGAGTTTATCTGTTTTTATTTTTTTGCATCTGTTGACTCTTCTATTGGTGGTGAGATGAACTCACTGTTTATGGTTTTACAGCTCAGATAAAAAGAAACAAGTACTCAAAGGGCTTTCAATTCAATGACTTTGCAAATTACAATAGCTCCATGGTGAACAACAACCCAGACACTTTTGGGAAACATAAATTTAGGTTTGTCTGACTAACAATTAGAGTGATAGAATAGTTAATTAAAAAATGAATAGTCTAAAAAGATAAAGGACTAGATAAACATTTATAAAAGTTCAGCTTTCAGATTAGACAGGTCAAAATCTTGAACTCAGAGCAATAAATTATCTCTGTCTGGCAAAAAATTTCACTTTGTTTGCATACAGGGGGCCAAAACAAAAAACAAACAAACTACCCCCACAAAATATCTGCTAAATGCTTCCCTGATCAATCAAGTAAACCAGGCTGGGAGAACAACAGATAGATTCAAGGATATGTGGAGATTTTGTTTTTCTCATACAATTCAGTCAATCTCAGCTAAAATGTAACATTAAAAATTTAACCTTAAACTCACTTGGAACTGAAAAAAGAAACAAAAGGGTATTTTTTTTTTTTTTTTTTGCAGTTTTTGGTCAGGGCTGGGTTTGAACCCGCAACTTCTGGCATATGGGGCCAGCGCCTTACTCCTCTGAGCCACAGGCACCACCTCAGAAAGGGTTTTTAAAAATAAAACTTCGCTGGAAACTGTTTTACCCAAACTTTTGATGAACAGCATTCACTGGATTACTGATCAGGACAAATATAATTTAGTGAACGAGTGAACAAGTAAACAAGTCCCAATTTATTTATTTATTTATTTTTTAAATTTTGTTAGAGACAGAGTCTTACTCTGTTGCCCTTGGTGCAGTGTTGTGGAGTCACAGCTCACAGCAACCTCCAGCTCTCGGGCTTAGGCAATTCTCCTGCCTCAGCCTCCTGAGTAGCTGGGACTATAGGCACCTGCCACAATGCCTACTTTTTGTTTCAGTTTGGCTGGGGCCGGGTTTGAACCCGCCACCCTTGGTATATGAGGCCGGCTCACTGAGCCACAGGCACCATCACCCTTGGTGTATGAGGCCTACTCACTGAGCCACAGGTACTACCACCAAGTCCCAATTTTGTCAGAAATATAATTTGGATCCAATTGTCTTTCATTAACTGATGAGTCTGTAATCTTTCACCACATCATGACTAACAGTCACAAGTGAAAGCTATAGATCTTTATTTGTGTGTGTATACATGTTTGGGTGTGTCTAATGCATTTGTACATGTATTTTGTTGTGAGTTGTGGAAAAACAACATGGGAAAAACTGACATTGCCAGAAATCCACTGGGGGAATTTTGTTTAGATCAGCTTAAATATTAAGTAATTAGTAATTACCCCAAATGCTGTTTAGTTCACTAGAATTAAGTAAATCTTTCATAAACAAGCTGGTTTTAAAATTATGGGTGTAATAAAATAAAAATGTCCTCAAAATTGCCAGCATACATTTTTGCCTGGGTTTATTGGTCAGGTATTTTTTATTTGTTAAATATTTGAAGGATATGTCAGGATTTGAGTTGTAAACCTTAGCCTACAAATAGAATGATCTTTGTTTGTTTAACTCTTTGACAAGTAAAACCAATTTAATATTGTTGATTTAATGAAACTATCTGCACCTTCTGAATTATCAGCAAAATGTCTATATTTCACTTTAAATTTCTTAATTAGGTAAATAAATACCTGATATTCACAGGGTATAAAAATGGTTGACAGCAAAATTATTTGAAAGGGCTCTGGCTTTATCTAAAATCTCAGTTTTCTTAGGTAACCTCAGTAAATTGCTAAAAATAAATCAGGTAAATGTCAATGAGATAAACATTTATAAAGAAAATTTTTCATGTAATTTGAAATCTTAAAGTTATGTTAAATTAATAATACTCATTAAATATTGAAGTCATTTCCAAATAAGAGTTTTAAAAAACCAAATTTCTGAACATAGTTATAAGTTTATTCCTGGCTTATTAGATTTATATAGAAAGACTAAATATATTTGTGTTTATTAAAACACATAAACATTATGGATAAACCTAATTCAAAAATTATAAGATGGTTCTCATGTATAAAATTCCAATATGTGACAGAGTTCAAAGTTGCTTACTGTAAATGGAGGTTACCAAGAGTTAAAATTCTAATTAATATATATAATTCTCTATATAAAATGTGCCAAAAATAAGCTGTTTTTGATGGGCAAAATTATAAAAAAGGTATTAAAATGGTTCTTCATTAAGAAAAAAGGATAATTTGGGGCAACTCAATGGTTATTTACCGGTTGTTTCAAAAATAGATTTAGAAAAAAAATAAAAACAAGATAGAAAGGGACCAGTAAGTATGAGAGAGAGATGTGTAGAAAAGCAATGTTTTTCTCCACTATAATTTGATTTGGTAATCTTGACTTTTCTTGATTTGTCTGAATTGTTCTACGTAATCAGGAAACTTTATGTTCTTTTACTTTTTCTCAGAGCCATGTATTGCCCTCCTTAAGCACTCATTTTCTTGTTTACATTCCTCTATAATTTGGGAGTATGCTCATAACCTTGGACACAGTCTTCTTATGTCTAATTAAATGTAAGTATGCTTTCAGCAGGTTCAATTTCCAGGATCTAAATAGACTTCCCACAAGAAATAGTTATGCTGCAACTAGTTTTTCTTTACATTTTTGGTAACTGACCTGTGGAAACCAACACATTTATGTTGTATTAAAGATAATTTCCTATATCTTTATTAGACTTTTGGTTACTTAAGAAAACTGAGTATAGGAAGGGTTAAAGTTTTTTAATTCATGTACATTTCTGTATTGCTTTTGAAGTCTTTTGACTATCACTCTAGTTAAATGAACATTACTTCACAGTAACCTGTGATTCCATTTTAATCAAGTGTATTGAATCTTTTGGTATCTTTGGCAGGCTTCTCCAGGATAAAAATTCTAAACTAAGCCTTTTGAACTAGAAATAACTTTGAGATTTCCAGCTGGGCCGCTGGAGAACCTCAAAACACTACCTTTCAGCTGGGCATGGTGGCTCACACCTGTAATTTTTTTTTTTTGAGACAGAGCCTTAAGCTGTCACCCTGGATAGAGTACTGTGGCATCACAGCTCACAGCAGCCTCCAATTCCTGGGCTCAAGTGAGTCTCTTGCCTCTGCCTCCCAAGTAGCTGGGACTACAGGTGCCCGCCACAATGCCCGGCCATTTTTTTTTTTTGGTTGCAGCCATCATTGTTGTTTGGCAGGCCCGGGCTGGATTTCAACCTGCCAGTTCAGGTGTATGTGGCTGGCGCTTTAGCCCGTTGAGCCACAGGTGCCAAGCCTCACACCTGTAATCTTAGAACTCTGGGAGAACCAGGCCTGGATTGCTTGAGCTTAGGAGTTCCAGACCAGCCTGAGCAATAGCAAGACCCAAGTGTAGAATATAAATGTCTTCACACAGTAATTAAGAAAATGCTGTGAAGGCTATTGACAAAAATACTTCAAATTGTATGTAAAACCAGCACATTGTACCCCATGATTGCATTAATGTACACAGCTATGATTTAATTAAAAAAAAAAAAGACCCATCTCTACTAAAAATAGAAAAACTGAGGCAAGAGGTTCGCTTGAGTCCAAGAACTTGAGGTTGCTGTGAGGTGTAAAGTCATGGTACTCTAGTCAGAGTGCTAGTGTGAGACTCCATCTCAAAACAGAAAACAAAAAACAAAAATAAAAAAACACCTATTTTTCATCTTGTATGGATTCGGTGATTAGGCTTATTTGGTACATTACAAATTTGACAACAAGCGTTGTCAAATGACCAGCAATGTTAGATCTTTTAGTTACATTTATGAGTATGTTATTTATATGAATGATTCACAATTATGCAAATTCATAAAAATTTTAATATGTTATCAGTCACAAATTTGGTTGTTATATTAAATCCTTTTAAAAATTTTATTTGTATGGCTATGTTATTAATGTGAGTATTCTAATGATTATGTGAAGTTTATAAAGTTCTGATGATCCTGATGTGACACCTGATAAGTCATGATTCTGGCTGTTATTTTAAAATCTTGCATCTAATACAAATAACTACATTTCCTTGTCAGTTGTGAACTTTCATCAGATTCTTAACCATGGCTAATTCTAAGTTTTTGTCATCCACAGTTTTTGTTTTGAATTCTACTGTAAAGCATTTGTAATCAGCTGTAGCCCAAAATTAATTTTCATGGAAAAACTCTAATAAGTATGCTTGAAAACAGATTTGTTATAACTTTAAGATCAGTAGGCTAAATATTCCAGAACTCTGATAAAGAAACTTATAAGTTTATGAAAATGCCAATCAAAATTCAGAAGAACAAAAACAAATTACATGAGCTTGAGTAACTGATGAAGATAATGTTTTCTTGACTTTTATTTAAAATATTATTGGTTCTTTACTTAAATGTTCTTTTTTTCAAGTCTGAGGAATTTTTCTTTCTGAAGCTATGTGTAGTTTACAGCAATTTGGTAAAGTATACTTTTGAGAACAAAAATGGAAGTGTTTGCTTTTTCTCTCTCCCTGGTCCTTCCAAAATGTTCATGAATGTTCTTAATTTTTATGACTATAGTCATTTGCATAATTTCAGTAAAACTCTGCTCTCTCTTTATAAGAGGGTATAGTTGGAGTCATTGGTTATAGTGTTAAGGAATTTACTGAAATATTATGAGTGTACATGGAATGCCTGGTTTCAAGAATTTCCAGTCTTACAATGAGTAAGTAAAAATTATCACTTTCTAGCAGGCATAAAATCTTAAGACTATAAGTAAAATCTGAAGTTTTCCTTTATCTGTTTTTAGCCTTAAGAGGTTTTAAATCGGAGATTCCTATGTAATCAATGCAGAGAGACAAAGTTATGTTTCTAAAAAACATCTACTAACACACCTGTTATTATGTTGTGCTGTCCTGTGCGTTCTTTTGGAGTTGTTCTCTAACTAGAGACTAGACTGGATCCTGAATTCGCCTCTATTCCTTCAATCCAGCCTTCTTCCATGGAATTACTGAAAATGAAAAACTGTTCCTAAAGCCCTATAAGCTGAAACTAGATCAATTTTAAGAAGCCTTGTGTTACACAAAAATTCACCAAAGCATTTTATGTCATAATCAGAGACAAATTGCAAACCAGGATGAGAAGTTGACCTTTTCACACTGTAGACTATTTTTCTCAAGATGTCCCAACAAGACTCCCCATCATAATGAGACATTTATTTATACCCTTTAAAACTCCTTTTTTTTTTTTTGGCCAGGGCTGGGTTTGAACCTGCCACCTCTGGTATATGGGGCCAGTGCCCTACTCCTTTGAGCCACTGACTTAGGCAGGATAATATTGCATCTGAAATTTCATAACTAGTATGTTTTGCTGGTAAGTTCAACAGAACTTGACCTAAGAGGTTCTTTGTTTTCCATTGGTTAACTGAGAAAATATCTTTAATATTGACAGTATTGCACCTGGATACATTGTTATGGGAAAGTTGAGATCTATATACACCAAAGAAGATACCAGGCCACACCGTTACAACAGATCTCACCTAATTCCCTAAGTTCATTGGATTCATTCAGTTGGTTGTCTTTAAGCCTAAGTTCATGGTTCAAGACTATTATGCAAACTGAGAATATAAGTTCACTTTGTATTTTCCCTTTTTAAACTTTCTCTATGTCACTTGTTAAATTTTTGCAGAAGTATAACTTGTAACAGAATAGTGCTGGCTGGGAACCTTGAGATAACAGAAAAAGACTACGGGACAAAATGGCACTTAACAAAGGACTTCAGGTAGATTTGGCCTGAGAGCCACTCTTCAACTTTTCTAGATGCTCAAATGTGGCCAGAAGGGATTGATGTGCACTCCAAGATGCCAATCACTTCCTCTGACATAGGACGAGGCCAGCACAGGACTAGTCCATCCCAACACTGATGGATAATCAAAACCTAAATACAAGATGATTGATCAGTGATACTTTCAGAGAAAAGTCTTACTCAAAAGGGAGAAATAGGACAGTTGTCAGAATCAAAATGGAGTCATGTGTTAAAAACCAAAACCAAAACCAAAAAAACCTGACAAATTGAGCTGAGAAAGTCTATGAAGAGAGGATTCTCGTGCTTGTATACCTAATAACAAAAACTAACACAAAAGTCTCCGCAAAAACTACAATATTTCACAAAGGCCACTACAAATTTATACAAAAAAGTACTCATGCAAGGACATCTGCTCAGCAAATGCCGGTTCATCCTCAGATTGGTTTTTCCCATGTTATTGATCTTTGTAAACAAGGACAATGAACTCAAACAATGAGGTAATCCTCCTCAGTTTTACTCTAAAAGCTTCTGTTCGTCTTTATCTCCTTGAAGGTGCACATAGTTCTTTACGGCATGCTCTGTTCCTGAATAAACATATTTTTCTTTTAGAGAGCCTCTGTTTGTTATTTTAGGTCACCTTATACAAAAAAGTTACACCGAGGCTGTTTTGAAAACACATGGAGATAGTGTGCATGGGACCCTTGGCACAGTATCTGACATAAGAAGTGCTCAAGAAACATTAACTCTTCCTCGGGAGGGTTGCTTAGTCTTTAAGGGTTGCTACTCCTGAGAAAACCTCTTGCTATTTCAAAGACATAACTCCATTAGACCATCCACACAGCTCTGCTCAATGGGAATGTGGCAATGACAGCCCCTGCCCCATTCTCTGTACACATGGAAAGGAGAAAAGATGGAAAATAAGCTCCCTGGGGGAGAGGGGTCATTCTGGGTTCAGCAGATGGCTCTGGAATAAGATGTCATGGAACACAATTTAATCAGATCAGATGAATATACCAACAGGCCAAATGAAATGCTGAGGAGGGTGTGGGGAGTCCAGCTGTGGCCCAGGCACCTGGTGCTGGGAGCATATCCACCTCAGCGCTGGGCACACAGGACTGCATACTTTCTCAGTCATTCCCTTATTGGAAAAATATGCTTGACGCCTGACAATTGACAAATATAGGAGATTTTATAAAAAGTATTAAGCCCTTCCAACTGCTCAATGCATGCAATAGTGCTTAGTGCAACTACAGTATTGGCTCCATTTTACAGCAGGGAAAGTAGAGGCTCAGAATAGAACACTCTTCTGGTCAAGGAGACATGCACAATGTGTGCCTGAGCCAGGATTCCAGGACCCAAGGCCTTGGTGGCTGGCATCCTCTCTCAAGGTCAACACATAATCCTGGGTAAGCTACTGGTACACCTGGCCAGGCTCAGACCACTGTCTGCCCCCCTCCCCCCATTGCTCCACTTCTCAGGAGCAGATGAGCAGTCTTAGGGTTCTCAGATCTCAAGGAAAGAGAGAACTGGGAACAGGATAGGTACTTATAGCTGTGAGGCAGACCCCCTCCCAAACCAGCCTTGCTGGGATGCCCTGATTGGAGATGCTCCTGTGGCACTGAGGGGTTTATTTTTCCCCCACTCTGCAGATGAAGGGACAGGTGTTGGCTCCATCAACTTATCTTCACTGCTCGTCACCCCCTGCTCTCCCCCTGCCCCAGTATCCACATGGAATGGGCAGCAAGGGCCAGAGACTTGACTGGCTGTGGGGAAAGGCGATGTTCTGTGGGAAATGTGTGACTCAGAGTCACCAAGGGGACAACTTACCAACAACTTTGTCGTCGCTAAATGTGAATCTGCAAATAACTTCGTCCTGCCCCTTTGTATTCTGAAAACCTTTTCCATGAATAATCACTTCATAGGGTTCTGCAAGGGCAACATTGAGAAGTCTGCGTGAGGAAGGGTGGAGAGCTGTGTGTGCCCTGAGCTCATGGGCGTGAGCTCAGGGCAGTCCACCCCCAAACCAGATTGGCAGGAGCCTCCTACAAAGAAGCAGCTGTGTCTCAGCCAACATGTGTGTGTGCACAGGGCCAAGTCCTCATCTGATGTCACTGAGGGTCCATGAGGTGGTAGCTGGGCCTTGAGGACACAGAGGCTGTCCCCAACCCGCTCTGGTCCAAGGACCCATGAAAGGCAGCTGCACAGGGGCAGACTCAGCTGGAGCTTCCCTGCTCCGGGTCTCCGAGGTGCTGCCTCAGGCCGGAGAGGAGCAGGCCTATGCTTGGCCATGCCTTCTGCCCTGTAAGACGTGAGAGGACCTAGAACAAGGCTGGGTGAAGACATGGCTCCTTTCTGAGCTGGGCTCCAGGGCCTGATTCTGCAGGGCTGCTGGACGTGTGGGAGTCTGTCTTTCTGTTGTTCTATGTGCCTGTGGCAGGACTCAGGGGCAGGGCAAGGAGAATCCATCACAGAAGTCCTGGCTAGCAGCAGTTCCAGAGACCTACAGATGCTTTCTCACCCCTGCCTTTTCTAAGCCAGCCAAGTGCCACACCCCATCACCCTGGGGTTCAGCAAGCACTTTTTCCACCAGTGGGGCTCCTGTCCTTGCAGCAAACCCCATAGGGATGCAGGGAGGTGCTGAGAGGACTGGTTGAGGAGCAGCCTGCGTTCCTGTAGAACTCCAAGCCGCTTGAGTGCAGTTGCCTCTCCCTGGCCCAGGCTGCTTCACCCTGCCTCATCCCTGATGAGGTCTGAGGTACATTTCCTCTGCAACCGTGTCCAGTCTTCCTGTGGCACTGTGCCCTCTAGGCAGAGTCTGCAGAGCCTCTGCCATGGAGAAAATACTGACTCTTGGTTGTGGGCAAAACTGGTCTGTTGGGTCTTCAAGTGTTTTCAAAAATGGGAGTGCAGGGCAGCGCCTGTGGCTCAAAGGAGTAGGGCACTAGCCCCATATGCCAGAGGTGGTGGGTTCAAACCCAGTCCCAGCCAAAAAACTGCCAAAAAAGAAAAAAAAAACAAACACCTCAAAAACAAAAATGGGAGTGCATGTTAAAAGCCTGAACATTTTCCCTAATAATCTAGATTTCTAGCTTTCTTGGAAAATAGGAATGGTGGGCATCCATGGATTTGTGTTCTTCCCTGTCAACCACTGGCTGGGACCCA
>CAUYON010013851.1:0-39421 GCA_963573935.1 Arctocebus calabarensis
ACAGGCGCCCGCCACAACGCCCGGCCATTTTTTGGTTGCAGCCGTCATTGTTGTTTGGCGGGCCCGGGGGCTGGATTCGAACCCGCCAGCTCAGGTGTACGTGGCTGGCGCCTTAGCTCGTTGAGCCACAGGCGCTGAGCCGAGAAGAAAATGATTCTTGAACAATTGTCTACCCATCTGAACATGGGGGTAATAAGAGTACCTTTAGCTTCATAGCTGTTGTGAAGACTATTTTTTAATTTTCAAATTATTTTATTATAAATGAAGGAAAAAATATTTGTTTATTTTATTAACAATTAATATTTCTTATGCTATGAGGCCCCTGTTCATTTTTCTTGCCATTTTCCCATTGGATCATTTCTCTTTTCCTTATGTGAAATTTGGAAATTAAGAGTGTTAACTCTTTATCATAATAATTGAAAGTACTTCTTTTGTACTTGTCAGTTAACTTACAGCAAAGAGATATCCTCTAGGATTTCTGGATTTTGTCTTCTGTTTGAAACAAAGCATTTCCTATTCTGTGATTATAAATAAATTTGTCCTTTTTTCTTCTTGATTTTGTATGGTTTCATTGTTCATATTTATATCACTGACCCATTTAAAATGTATTTAATATAAGGAAGAAAGGTACTGTTATTTTCTTTCTGAAACTTTCTGATAATTCTCATATATTGCTTTTTCACTGGGTTGGGTTCCCATTCAGTTTCATTTTACTGAATGTGCTACCATATATTCCAAACACATTTGGAATTTTAATTGGCTTCAAGTTAAACTCATGGAAAAGTTCAAAGAGAAATAATTTTTAATGTATATTTGAACAGCCCTAATTTTCTTTTTTACTAAAAATTAGTACCTCCAAAAATGAACACCTAATTTCGCAATGGAAATTGACATTTTGGTCTTCTGAGTTCAGAATAAAGCATTTCTGTACTCCTAACTAGTTTTTTTATTTTTTTCTTTTTTTTTTTATATTGAATCATAGTTGTGTACATTAGTTCAACCATGGGGTACAGTGTGGGGGCTTCACATGCAATCTGAGATATTTTATCAACCTGATTGACATACCATTCATGATATTTTCTCGTATACTATATGAAAACATTTTTGATCCTTGTTTAGAAGTAGTTTTTAAAGATTTAAGAAGAAATGTGAGGCGTGAACTTTCAACTGATTTTTCTAGCCAAGATGTTCTTTTTTGTTTAAAAAAGAGGAGGAAGTGAATCAGGAAGGGAGAGAACAGATGTGAAACACATAATTTTGTATTTGAGTTGTCCTTGGATGCTTTTCTACCTCTATTTTTCATATGGTTAAAAAAGTCTGACAACAACTTTACAGAATATTAATCTTATATTTTTCACACTTGATTATTGTTTATTTACTAATTCACTTTTGATCTTTATTTTTCTCTCTCTCAAATGTCCTATGAAATAGTTCTTTCTCTTCTGGAAGGCAAAGAATAGTCATGGTCATAGGCTAGTTTTTTGGAGCATTCTGCAAAATGTTCTACTTTTACTCTTTCTAGTTCCAGGGACTTAATGGTATTTTAGTTCTTTAAAAATCTCTAATTTTGTTTGTTGGAGTTCAAAATTAAGTTTCACTTCTTGGTATCAGTGTAGCGTCACTGAGGTCATACAACTGAGTGGCAGAGAGAAGCTATACAGAGCTCTTTCCTTTCTCCCCATTATGGCCATCACATTTGCTGTTTCCACTTTCTCATCTCTCATTCATTTCTCAACCCACTGTAATTTGGTTATCAACTAACACCCTAGAAAAACCATTCTCTTCTTTAGACTGCTGTTCCTTTTACTTTAGACTGCATGTTCTATGAAAGCAGCGATTTTTCCTTTCTTCTTTCCTGCTGCGTCCCAGTGTCTAGCACAAAGAATGTCCTCTAAAAGTATTTGCTGTAAGAAGGAATGTGTGATCACATCTTTTTGAAATCCTACTCTCAGGATTCACTGACATAGCTCTTGGCTTTCTTTCTGTTTATTTTCTTGCAGGTTCCTCTTCTGTCACCTGTTCCTCAGAGGTCAAGTTTCCCCCAAGGTTGAGATCGAGGTCTTTCCTTCCTCTACACAGTATCCCAGGCAGCTGCATGCAGCCCAGGGTTTTAATTGCTACATATACACTAATGATTTATAAATCTCTATCTCAGGTCCTTAGCAGATATAACTCCAGGCAGAGTTGACAGGCCACCACACTCTGAATCATCTGGAGTGTTTGTATTGCAATGCAAATTTCTTCTTTCTCCTTATTGTGATTTGGGATTGAATCTGGAAATCAACATTCTCAATAATCTTTATAACTTGTTTTTACTGAATGACCTTTGAACACAGAATTGTTTAGGAGCAGACTCAGAAAGATAGTGTCAATAACAGCCCAGTGTCAGTAACAGACTGTTACTACAGGTGTGTTGAGGTACAAGTGATTGTTGAGACAATCTGGCCCTTAAAAGAATGTGGGAACTCAAATCATTTCCAAATTCACCCCCTTTCCTTATTTCCAGCACTAATTTCCTAGTCAAGACATCATCACCTTCCAGATGAACTATGTTATGGAAGTAATAACAATGATAAGTTAAGATGATCCTTATTATCAGAAGATAAAGAAGAAGAAAAAGAGCAAGAAGAAGACAGATCCCACTGATACCTAACATTTACTGAATACTGAAAATTTGTGAGGATCCCCTATGAGCTTCATAAAAATCTCTTAAAGAAGATAATAGCCTCCTTATGGATATCATTCTTCTACTAAATATGTTGGGTGATACTTCCCAGGGCTCTATGTTGACAAGTAGACTAATCCTCTCATGGCACATGATAGCACTTAGAATAAAATCCAAGGTTTTTGCTGTGGCTTACGTCTCTCTCTGGTCTCTTTCCCTGTTTGTGGCTGCATTGGGGCCTCAGCCCTTGGGTTCTCTTTCTTCACATCTCCTACTGGTTTTCCTTTTTCCCCTAATGTCCGACTTAAATTCTGCCTCCTCAACATACCTTTCCCTGTCTTCCCAATCTAAAGTAACCCTCCAGCTTCCCTTTATCGTATTGCCCTTTTTAATTTTCCATTCTAAGTCTTCAATACTCTCCCCAAATAGCTTCCTTTCTCAGGGATTTGCTTACTTTTATTAGTCTTCTCTCCTCCATAGGAATGCTGTCATCTTGTACACGGTCTCCATTACTCCCTTACCCATAGCAGACACTCACAGGATGTGTGCTGGTTGCATGCTGAATGGTGTGTTTGGATACAATGGGGAGAGGATATGATTGTTGCAGTACTGCCACTTGTGAAATACTGAGAACTGCCACTTGGAAGTACAAATGAGGAAAAGATATTATTCCTTCTCTCAATGGTTTATTATCCTCAAGAAGTGAGCATGATATGTAAAATAAACCACTTCTTCCTTTTATAAGTAAGCAACATGTAAAGATTATAAAAGCAAAAGTATGGGGCGTATGTTTCAACTGGGAAAAGGCTATTAGATATAAAATCTACACATGCAGGCCTGTGCCGTTACCATATTTAAGAAATTGTGGGCATTTCTAAATTAAAGGTAGTAATTTAAGAGGTACCTACTTCATGCCACAGATGTACAAATATGCAACTATTACTGTGAATCCCATATTTGCACATTTGTGTGCATGGTATAATGAGTTAATATTTAACTATGTACTGTGAATACTTGCATAGCATAGTTTTGAGCAGAAATTGTCTCAGTAGAACAACTATTTGAAACCAAAATGCCCAGAAGCAAACGATAAAGGCAATGTCTTAGTCAATGGTAGTTTAAAAATGATTTGGCAAAAACAAAAAACACCACTCCCCAAAAGTGTATTTTCTATGCCTAATCTCTCTGGATGGCCGCATGATCACATATAAAAGGCATTAGTGAGCGCACTACGGATCAATCAATGGAGTGGGAATTCTGCATGACTGCAAAAGTCCTCAAAAATCACTGGTATCCATCTCACTACAAGTGCCTGATTGTGATTCCGCCATGGGAGGGGAGACTAACACACATTTGTAGATTAGGAACATATGGGTTTCATTTTGGGGCTAGTGAGACTAAAGAGTTAATTGCGTATATATGCCAGTCATCATCAGTCAGTCAATCAGGCAACTAATACCTTTAGGGGTCATGAATCTAACAGGACTGAAGTTGACAGGCAAGCTGACAGTCCAAGCCTGTTACCTAGATAACAGGTTGTGTGAACTAAGCCATTACTTGCTTGGGCAGATGGCAGGGAGGAAGCTTAGCTCCTGGGTATTCCTGACTTGATAGCTACAGCAGTCCTCTGCAAAGCAGCAGAGGCAACCTCTCATGCACTTGTTATCTGTTAGCAACTGCCAGTCCGTTTCACACAGGATCACAGTGTAAATGGGATCTCATATGCTGAGGCCAAAAGGGACCTCAGGGCTCACCTAAACCAAACTCACACTTAGCCCCTGCACATACTAAACCTGTGAGTTTGTTGCATGATTGTGTTCGGAACCCACATTCCTGACTCATAATCCAATCTTTTGTTTACTCCATAACGTATAAGGTTAAAGTCAAACGTTTGACAACAGAAATTTCTATGTCTGTTCTCTAACTGATGAGAGAGAGAGAGAGAGAGAGAAATCTAATTTTGCAAACCTTAAAATGAATACAGCAATTAGAATCTGAGCATGCACCTTAATGGGGTGGATCCTTTAAAAATTTTACCATGAAGACAATCAGCAAGAAAAAAAAATACGAGAAACATTAAAAAGTGGGCAAAGGACACAAATGGAAACTTTTTAAATGAAGATAGTCTAATGGCCAATGAACACTTGAAAAGATGCTCAACATCTCTAATTGTCAGTAAAGGCAAATCAAAAACACAATGAGACATCACCTAACTGGTGAGAATGGTTCATATCAAAAAGACTCAAAGCATCAAATAGTGGCATGGTTGCAGAGAGAAAGGAATATTCATTCGCTGTTGGTGGGACTGCAAACTAGTACAACCTCTGGGGAAAGTAGTGTGGTGGTACTTCCAAGAATTACAAGCAGACCTACCTTTTGATCCAGCACTAGTAGGTACTTACCCAAAGAAAAAAAGACATTTTTCCAAAAGACACTCACGCTGGAATATTTATGGCAGCACAATTCACAATCACAAAGATGTGGAAACAACTCAAGTGCCCATCAAAACATGAATGGATTAACAAAGTGTGTTATATGTATGACATGGAGTTTCTATTCAGCCATAAAAATAGTGATCTAGTATTTTTTGTTACAACCTGAATGAAACTGGAGACCATTATTCTAAGTGAAATATCACAAGAGTAGAAAAACAAACACTAGGTATACTCAATACTAAACTGGAACTAGGCGTTTAGCATGTGCACATAAACTCAGTAGAACTCAGTAAAATTCAGTGGAAATCTAATAGAGCGAGAGAGAAAGAAGAGTAGGGTAAATTCACACCTAATGAATACAATGCACACAATCTGGGTCAAGGGCACCCATATAACATCGACTTAAAATGTACAAATACAAATTATGTAATCAAAATCCTGTAATACTCTGGAATAAAAAATAAGTTTAAAAAATTATGAATACATATGAAAGGCATTTAAATACTCCCAGCAAAAAATTCTTTTTTTTTTTTTTAAATCATGGTTGTGCACATAAATGCAATCATGGGGTACAATGTGCTGGTTTTATATACAATTTGAAATATTTTCATTGAACTAGTTGACATAGCTTTCATGACATTTTCTTCGTTATTGTATGGAGACATTACACTTACGATGCATCTCAGAAGGGTACAAGTGAAACTTACTAAAAACTCTTTTTTAAAATGGATAGTAGGGAAGCTAACTAAAACATTTTAATGTAATATGATTTTTAAAAGAAATATGAGAGATCAGCCTCTATATCATTGGTTTTTAACCAGGAATCTAGTTGCGAACCCACCTGGAAGGTTTTAAAAAGCACATGTGTCTGGTCCCTGTCACAGAAGACTGCATCAGAATCTCCAGGCTTGGATCCTGCATGTGTGTGGATTGAGAAAAAGATCTCCATGTGATTTCAATATACAATCTAGGTCAACCATGTGCAAAATTCTACTCTTACAAACACTGGATAGAGAAATAAAAATTATAACATCCATAATTTAGACATTTATCAAAAATCCTTTCTGAGGGGGATGAGGTCTTCGTGTGTGTCACAACTTTTGGGGGCAAAAGACGATTATAAGAGGGACTTTCTCTAATAAATGCAATCAGTGTAACCTGGTTTCCTGTACCCTCAATGAATCCCCAACAATAAAAAAAAAAACCAAAATTCTCCCCTATCGATATTTCAGCCCTCCAAACACCTTCACAGACATGCTGCATAAACCGAGGGTGTTGTGTCCAGATGATACATAAAGCCATTATGATTCAATTGTAAATTTGGATTGGAAATGGTAAGAGCAGAGAAACAAAAAGTCCATGGAAAATCTTAAAACCTTATTTTAGCCAGGAATTCCCAGTACTTCCTCTGTCACCAAATCCTTTGACAGACTTGTTTCCCAAGGAGCCAGTCTGGCTGATTTGATTCCTATATCCTTGAGCTCCATGTGGCACATGAGGTCAAGACTACACAGCAGGAGAGAGGAAGGACAGGAACAAAAGACCTGGAAAGTTTACAAAATGAAAAATGAATCCTCAAAGACCACGGAGTTGCCTAAAATGAGGAAGAGATTCATCTTCCCAAAATAGAAATGGCTGTTGAAAAGGTGGTGAATGGTACCTGTCTACATTGTTGATATCTTTTTTTTTTTTTAATTATAAGCTTAAGAACAGCATACATTTAAGAAAAGTTTTTAGTTCAGAATAGAGGTCTCTGGCACTTTTTTTTTTAAATGATGGTTTATAAATCTCTAAAAAGAGAATCTGCTTCCCTTTTTAGGTAAAGGTAAGAGTAAAGCAAATAGCAACTCAATGTGTGAGATGGGCATTGTGAGCTACAAGGTCATGAGTTTGGAACTTTAAAGTCTCCGATACCATCTTTTCTCAGTTCTATCCTTTGCCTTAGAAATTTATCTACGGGGATAAAGTTCTCTTGCTTAGGGCAACCAACAAAAAGAAAGGAAACACACCCACTCCACGGCATTCTTGTTTTTAAGTCCCAGTTTGGTTTCCCAGCAGCTATCAACACATTTTTGTTCCAGGATGGCATTATAACTTCAGCAGTAATCCAACCCAGCCAGGACATTTGTTCCGGGGTGGGATGTCTCCCTATTGGAGAGAGTGCAGTGGTAGGCCACTGTTTTGTGCTTGATTTCTCTCTTAACAGCCTCACCTTTCAATGACATCACTCTCTGAGATGCGACTGCACTTCCCAGCTGCCTGCTAGGGAAGCAAAGGTTACCTTCTATCTCAAGGCAGCCTTGTCATCAAAGAGCTCTGTTTCACAGGTGTGACATCCCGATGAATAAGATTTTCTCCAAGTGTGCACAAAGCCAAAACAACCTTTACAGCAGGGAGACCAATGAGGCAGCAAGATTCAAATAGCCTCCCTAACAGATAACCATTTGGCTGCCTCTGATATCATCCTACCCTTCAGAAGAGTACTTGCTTTGTGTTCCACTTTATCTTTGTTTGGGTCTTTGGGGCTCAAAACAAAGCAAAAGGCCCATGTATACTGAATGGATGGACAAAATATAGACGTCTGCTAGCCGTTTATCAATAGTCTCTGTCTTCACAGCAACTCGGATTTCACAGAGACGTAGAAAGGTAGTTTGATAGGATCTTTAAGAAAATCATTATGGGAGTTTTAACCATTAAAAAGAAACAAGTTGGGAAACTGTAAACCTTAGTGAAAACATTCTTTTGTGAGTCATTTTTTTTTTTTTTTACTAGTTTGGCACAAAGTTAATTACTGATCGGAGTAACCGACTAGGAACGAGTTTGTCATGCGCTGAGAAAAAGACACCTTGTTCTTCAAGCACGGACAATGATTTCATAATGGGGAGTGGAGTTCTGTATGCAATTGTTTAACCAGAAGCAAGGTGTTGTCTAAGTGGCTCAAAATAAACACGCTGAGAAGCATCGCAATGGGCAGAAAATACTCCTGTTCCCTTGGTTCATTTTAGCAATGTTCATTTCATGGGGAAAGAATAGCTTTACTCTTCACCAATCTCAAAATCACTTTACAAATGGAAATAAACAAAGAAAAACATTGCAAACATTCCAAAGCCTTTTTCTCCTCTATTACTGTCATGCACGGGCTCTTACATGAAATAAACATCCAAGAAGACAGGGTATTTTCTTGAATATGATAGGTTTATAGAGAAAAAAGTGGAAAAAGTGGCATTTGAATTTAGGAAAAATGCTTTTAGGGGAGAGGAGAGGAGGAAGGTAAGAGTTGCTTTCCTCCTCACAAGACCATCTGCTGACAATTGGTGCATTTACTGTCTTTCTTCTCCACCCTCATTTGCTGACCTTTGTCCATGTCAGTGATGGTTTATTCCAAGGAAACATTCTTAGTCTGGGGTCCAGTCACGTGCCATGTCAAATTCCTACCTGATACAGTATCTCTGCTTTAGAAAGGATGGAAGGAAAAATATTTCTTCTGGGATATATCTTTCTTTGACCTCTTAATTTTCCACATTTTTCAATGTCTAACCGATTTCCAATTTGCATTGTATCTAAAGTTCCTGTGTCCCATTCTATCTTGTCTGAGAAAGAAGTAATATAATGAAGAATATGGGGTTTGGAGCTTGGAATAATTCTCTGCTGCTTTCTCTATGCGTAACCTTAAAAAAAAATCACTTAATATTCCAAGTCTCAGTTTCAATGACTGTCAAATAAAGATATTGCAAACAATGGGTTACTTTGGTGATAACTGGAGTAATTAGGGAAAAGTCACTCGCAATGCTCACTATATAGTAGGAAAGCAATACTTACATTTGCGTCTCCATTCTCTGAATTCTCCAAGTCTGTTCTTTTGCATCTAATTCAGATTCATAATTTGGAATGTGGTGGTATTGGGCCCAGGAGTTGGAAGGGGAGAGAAAACTTCTCTTTTGAGATTTATCCGCGTGCGTGTTTCCTTTCAAGATCTGAGTATCTAAGTGGCAATTGGCTTTATAGGAAAGAGTTCTCACATTATTCCACCTTAGACTTGCATTTTAAATGGTGTGAGAGTGGGGTAGAATTAGTCTCTATTTAACTGCCACTTCTGCAAACCTAATACAGTAGAACCTCTGTCAGTTGGTCACCCAAGGGATTGTAACAAACTGGTCAACATACGGAGATGAGATGGTCAACACAAGGAACTAGGCCTGCTGCCCTGGTATGTACATGTGGTACATGACTTGTCTGTGAAACTTAGTTCAACTTAAGGAGGTGGTCAACGGTGGATGTTCTGCTATATTCGAGTTGGCTTACATCATTTTTTTTTTAGATAGCTTACTTCTAAATCCCTAAATTCTAGAAATATTCTTTTTTTTTTTTTTTTTTTTTGCTATTTGGGTCCAATAGTGCCAAATTGCCCAGCTGCATCCTTCATGAGAAAATAAAAATAGTACCCCTGCTCATCCTCCCAGGTTCAAGGGTGAGAAGGTCTTGTTACTATAGAGTCTTTTGCCATTTTTCCTTTTCTCCTCGCTAAATGCCCATGTATTTAGAAGCATAATTTTCAAACATAGTTATCCATTAGAATTACCTGGGAAGATTCTATAATAAATTTCTCCAATATCACAGTTCTGCTAAAGACCAGTAAAATTGCTCGGCGCCTGTGGCTCAACGGGCTAAGGTGCCAGGCACGTACACCTGAGCTGGCGGGTTCGAATCCAGCCCCGGCCCGCCAAACAACAATGATGGCTGCAACCAAAACAATGGCCGGGCGTTGTGGCGGGCGCCTGTAGTCCCAGCTACTTGGGAGGCAGAGGCAAGAGAATCATGTAAGCCCAGGAATTGGAGATTGCTGTGAGCTGTGATGTCACAGCACTCTATCCAAGTGCTTAAGGCTCTGTCTCAGAAAAAAAAAAAAAAAAAAAGACCAGTAAAATCAGCAACTCTTGATATTGAATGGCAGGCATGGGTATTTTTAAAAGCTGTCAGGTGCTGCCAGGCGTGGTGGCTCACGCCTGTCATCCTAGCACTCTGGGAGGCTGAGGCAGGTGGATTGCTTGAGCTCATGAGTTCGAGACCAGCCTAAGCAAAAGTAAGACCTCCATCTCTATTAAAATAGAAAAACTGAGGCAAGAGGATCGCTTGAGCCTGAGAGTTGGAGGTTGCTGTGAGCTATGATGCCACAGCACTCAATCCAAAGCAACAGCCTGAGACTATGTCTCAAAAAAAAAAAAAAAAATTGTCAGGTGACACCAATGTGCCTCTAGGATTGAGAACCCCTGTTTCCCTGATTTAGGGACAGAATCCTCACCACTGCAGGAGGCTAAGGAGTCATCTTAATGACTCTAGTGTGAGATCAGACCTCTACTTCAAAATTAAAGCTCAAGTATAATAAGTATATTTCTTCTTTGTCTCGATGTGCTTTTTCTCCCATCATGCTCCTTGAATTATCTTTTGGATTATTTCAGTATCCACCCAGGATATGATTTATTGTAAAAAAGCAGTGATCTCAAACTAATTTAAAAAACCCCTAACACTGAAGGTTTCAGAGGTAGAAGCTGAGTCTTCAGCTGATAAGTGATAGTTGAGCCAGGAAGTCTGGGGTCAGGTTCAGGAACAAGATTTCAAACTAAGTAAAAATTATACACAAAGCAGAAGTCCCATCCAGTGTGGGAAGAGTGATAGCCAGCCTTACAACTGCTCTCCTGCGTGTACTTTTGTTTCCCTACAACCTAATTTCCATACCAAAGCCTGAGTGATCTTTTAAAAATGCAAATCACTCTTCTGCTTAAAACATGCCAGTAGCTTCTCATTAGGCATCAAATCAAATCAAATTCCTTTCTGTGGACAGCTAGCGCCCAGCTTACCTTTTTGGCCCCAATGCATAGCCTTCCCCATGTTTCCCGTCCTGTCCTAGTTACTTGGGCTGTCTTCCGTGCCTTGGTCACACAGGCGCACTCTTCATTCTAAGCATCTGTTCTTGCCCTCTTTGGATTCATTCTGAGCATCTGCTCGTCTTGTTCAGAGTGTTCTTTACGTGGACTATAGAAAGACCAGTTCTGAACTCCTCCCTCAAAGCATCTCGCTTCCCACCACCTTCATCTTTCTCTCACATCTACTTAGCGGTTTGCTTCATGGTGCTGTTACTTTCTCAAACTATCATGGTAGTTTTATTCCCTACCTGGAAGGTTAGCTCTGCAGCCATGACTTTGTCTGACTTGCCACCATGGTGTCTTCACCACCTATGGAGTCTTCAGGGTCTACTATTGGCCCAGGATGTCCCTTGAAGAAAACAAGACAAAGTGCTCCTCTTGACATACACCAGGCTGTAGACTCTGCCCCTTAGGCCCATAGTTTTGAGTTCCTTGGAGACATTTAGAAAATGTGATCCTTCTCCAGGTAGGTGCAGGACTCCAATCAGGTGTGCAGGCAGACAGTGGGTTGAATTTTGGATCTTACTTACTCTTCACAAAGGTAGGAAGACGCCAAAGTGCCTGAAATAAGGTAGGCATTCAGAAAAAAAAAATTGTTGAAGAAGTGGCTATAAGGGGCCAGTTGTGGCACTGTTCATCAGTGAAGCACATCCTCTTGGATCTGGATGCAGCAAAGGAGACTCAGCAGGAACCAGCGGTGGCTGGTAAATGGATAACAACCAGCTCTCCAGAAGAAACAACAGCCACAAAAACAACAATCCTCATTTGTTGTCTTTGTTAATTGGCAGAATTAAGGAGTAACTAGACCATTTCATGCTATTGTAGAACCTGTGTAGGTAGACCACCAAGGGACCCTAACAAACAGGTCAACACAAGCAGGTGGTCAACATAAGCAACTAGGCCTGCTGTCCTGATACGTGCATGTGGTGCCTGTCCAGTCTATGAAAATTAGGCCAGCTTAAGGAGGTGGTCACTGCAGGGAGGTGGTCAACTATGGAGGTTTCACTCTATTAACATGATGTCAATAGCTTGTATAATTCTTAAAATTTTAACGATTACCTCTTGGGAACTGGTGTAAGCCAGTAACCGCACACCAGATCAAAGTCTATCTCAGCGTTCAACCCCAAGACCTCATATTCTTGGTCGGAGAAAATGACTAATTCTACACGTCCTTGCAGCAAAGGTAGAAGTTGTTTATATAAGTTGACCCTTGGCATCTTTATGGGTCTGAGGACCAGGAAATGCCTCATTATGCAGGAAAAGAGGGAGCTTCAAGACATTTTAGAAAATAGAAAGGAGGAAAACAAAATTAAGGCTGACACCAGTTAACTAATTCATTGATTCTCCCTTTTGTCATCTACAAAATAAACAATTTTGACTAGCTAGTCTCCATTTCAACTAAACAGACTAGTATTCTACATACTATGTAAAAGGGGAGGGAAAGTCAAAAGTCTGTGGTTTTGATGTACGAATGAGTTTGTGGCATGCATATAAGGAATGAATCAGTGTATTTTTTTAGTTGAAATAAAATGATTTAGGTTAAACTTTCCCTAAAACTAAACTGGGCCTTAAGAACTTTTTGAAATGCCAAGGACACCGTTTCAGTTAATACTTGTCATACTTTCCTTTCTACCAAAGCTTGGGCACTGATTTTCCTTTTTACATCTCCACACACCTCATTTTTCCTCCTTTGTTTGATGCTGGATTTCAAGCAAAAGTTAACCACATGCCCGGCATCTCAGACAACATGGAAATTCAAACCATCAAGCTGGAGGAGCATACACTACTGTCATCAGGGGCTTAGTAACAGCTTTAAGAGTTATAATTTCTGATGTTGAGCTATCACTTTGCTGGGCAAATACCAGTGTTGAAATATGTTATTACTTCCTCTTTCCCTGCTCCAACCACCAGAACAAATGTCCAGCTTCCCAGAGAAATTCACGTGTGCGTGGATGGGATGGGCACTCTATGCTACAGCCTTTAGACAGGGGACACCCAGTTCTGTTAAGTCTGTCATCCGCACACGAGCCACTGAATCATGTTTATATATATCTTGCATATTAAAAAGCAACAGCCGATGTCAATGGTGCTGATATAAAAATATCTTAATAGCCAGTAACTGACTAATGAATACTACTGTAATAACAGTTTAATTTGAAGAATTTTGACAGCTGGTTGCTTTGATGAGAGTGGTTTCCAAGGAGTCCTAGTCCCATGCTGAGAACATCTCCAGCCTGCTGATTTATAGCAGCAGTACAGAACTGTTTAATGTCACCACCTCTCAGCTAAAGTAATAATAAACAGGAATGTTATGGTTTATTTTTCTGTATGAATTGTTCAGGCTCTGTATGGTAAGTACCAGCTGAATAGGGGATAATAGCTGCCATTCCCCTGGGAGTTGTAACTGGAGGTGAGCTTTTTTTCTTTTTCTTTTTTATCAGCAAGGTTTATATTACTGTATCAGATTGAATGTAGAATTTCCTGGTTTCGTGGTAGATTTATTTTATTCTTTTACATAGCTCTTGCTCATCCCATTCTGCTTAGCAAATATAATTACTCTGGTTAAGATGTAGCTTTCCTATTATTTCTGAACTTCCCAAGATAGTTTAAAGCAGACAGCTAGGGCATGAAATATATGGTTCTACAACTATCTTAATTACACCGTGTGGCTCTGTGTTTGATACGAAATAGCAATGTCTGAGAAGCGAATTTAATCTCTACAGATTTAGGACGATTGCCAAAAAGATTCATTGATTTTTTTTTTCTTGTGCAGAAGTGCAATCTTTTATTGTATAAATGTCAGAAGCTTCAAATTATTAGGAAATGTGTCAAGAAGCTCAAGGTATAATAACATTCTTTAGAGAGCTTGATTCTGAAGACAGTGCAATGAAATGTTCAAAAAGAAAACATGTCTTAAGTTCTTAGAGAATAAAGCTCTGGGATTCGTTTTAATTTGTCATTTTGAACAAGATGAGGCTTCCACTGGGTCCTTTGATGTGGAAGCCCTGGGGATGATATACAGATATTCCTTGGTCACCCCGGAGCCTTTATAAGCTCCAGATTGCAGAGACGTCAGCAGTCCTGGGAAAGAAGACACCGACTTGGGATTTGAGGCTTCAGAGCCCGAACTATGAAAAATCACTGGGATTTGTGCTGGTGAAGATGTCTTAAAGAGTAGGTCATGAAAAGAAGGAGACAATATTATGGGCTCTGTTGCCAGCTTTAAGTAGAGTGTCAGTTATTCTAAAATCAGTTGCCCTTATCATTGGGCAACTGATTTTAGAATTACTTAGAACAATTACTTAGAACAATTTTTACTAGGAGTAATAGAAAAACCTATTTAAGCCCATGTAGGTAAGAAAAAGAAGACTATAGTTCACTTATCTGAAAAGTCCCTAAGTTGGGGGGTTTCTGGCATGTGAGATTCACTGGTCATTGACATCATGAGGGTTTGAGCTCTGTTTATGAGTCTTGTCTTGTGCTGTACCCTGTATGTCAGGGTCCTCCGCAGGCTGGCTCCTCAGGCCTCACATTCGTATTTTCAACCCCATCCTTAATCTAAAAGCCTGAAGGAAAAGTCTTTAGGTAATGCAGAGGGTTCAATGTCTCTTACTCTTGATCCCCTCCTCCAGCCTTGTAGCCTCACAGATGCCCAAATAAAAGTAAGAGCTATTAGGTAGAGGGGAAGAGATGGTGGGGAAACACACGGACAGAGTTTTCAGGAATGAACACACTCTTCTTTCTAGAAAACTTGAGGCTGCCTGAAAGGCCAGGAGCCACAGATTTGAGTCCAGACTTCTGCATACCACTGTAATTAAAGTATTCAAACTCAGCTGAAAACTCAGTAACCAGTTTGCACTGTCTAAACAATATACTCTAATGATTCAGGTGATCATTCAAGGTATCATAGTATGAGCTCATCTAAAATTTCCAGATTAGACTTCTACTGCCCTTCAGCCATAACCCTGCATTCCCAGTGGGTTATTCTTATTCTACTTCTATGTCTCCGTTCTTACTGACTCATCCTCCATCCTTCATTAGTATTCTTTTCTCTGAGCAATCCCATCTGACTCAGCCCTGAAGGTTTATCGGAAGAGGCAAATAGAGTGATTAAGACTGTAGGTGCTGGAGAAGGACTGTGTAAGTTCAGACTCGGCCCTCTTGCTATGTGGAATATTGCAAGTAATGTAACCACGCTTAGCTAAAATTTCCTTCTATTTAAAATGGGAATATAATAGTGTCTAGCTCAAGTGTTATCAGCATTAAATGAGTTAATAAATGATCAGGACTTAAGCCAGTGCCTGGCATTTGGCAAACAGTTAGTAACTGTTAGCTATTATTTTAATTATTCTCTGAACACCCCATATTTCTCTTTACTTTATTCTATTGTACTATTTTGCCCTGACCTCCTCATCTCATTCTTAGACATGGGCTGATTTGTATGGTCAGATAACATAGGATGGGCGCTCCTATTACATACTTCTTGTTCCTCTGTATAGTACATGGTTTGATGCTATAAGTCTATATTGTAGGTATCTAAAAAAATTATACTAAAGAAATGGAATGTGGCTAAAAATGCTCTGATACATGTTTAGAAAGGATTCCATTTGGCTAAAAGTATCATGTAAGAAAACCCATGGAAATTAACCTCTCCAAGTAAATACTATTTTGTGGCACAATAAAAAAAATTACATCTGTAGAGCAGTAAAATGTTGATCAATTAATTATATAAATCAAGTTTAAAATTTTCATTCTTTACTCAGAAAACATTAACTGAGAACTATGTTGACATCCCTAGATGTTCTCTTGGACATTTTATTAGGCTAAAGGAATATGGTGGTAAATAAATCTTAGACTTAACAGAGAAAGTGAATATGACATATTTCAAGTATAAAGAACCAGAAAGGACACTAGACCATTTATCACAGCTCAATTTACAATTGTCAAAATGTGGAAACAACCTAAATGACCAGCAACCCAGGAATGGATTAACAAGCTGTAACACACACACACACACACACACACACACCATGGAATAGTATTCAGCCATTAAAAAGGATGGAGACCTTACATCTTTTGTATTAACCTGAATAGAGTTGGAACACATTCTTCTTAATAAAGTATCACAAGAATGGAGAAGGGGGCAGCACCTGTGGTTTAGCGAGTAGGGTGCCGGCCCCATACACCGAACGTAGCGGGTTCAAGCCAAGCGTTGGCTGAACTGCAAAACAGAAAATATAGCCAGGCATTGTGGCGGGTGCCTATAGTCCCAGCTGCTCGGGAGGCTGAGGCAAAAGAATCGCCTAAGCCCAGGAGCTGGAGGTTGCTGTGAGCTGTGTGAAGCCACAGTACTCTACCAAGGGTGATAAAGTGAGACTCTGCCTCTACAAAAAAAAAAAAAAAAGAATGGAGAAAGAAAAATCCAATGTACTTGATTCTAATATGAAGCCAGTAGACAATGTAATACACAGTCACAGAAGACAAAAACTCAAATCAATTCAAGGTGGGGGTGGGGGAAAGAGAGAGTAGAGAGAGAGGAAAAGGGAGAGGGATGGGTGTGCTCCCACTTAATGGACACAATGTTAGGGAGGATGGCACACCTCTTGGGGGCAGGAACAATTATAAGAGGGACTTTACCTAACAAATGCGAACAGTGTAACCTAATTCTTTGTACCCTCAATCAAAAAAAAAAAAAAAAAAAGAACTGTAAAGGAGAAGTGCAGATCCTATGTATTAAAAAGACAAGGAGTTAATCAGTGCAGGAAATGTCAGACATGCTTCTTCCATCCCTAGATGTACAGGTGAACATCTGCACAGTGTTCACCCCTAGTTCACGTATACTAGGTAAGGATAACCACAGCATATATTTGTGTAATGCTATAAACTTTCAATAGTATGCCCTTATTTCTTATTTATTATTCACCATTATGTTGTAAAGAAATAAAGATATTATTCTTAACCTATTAAAAGTTGGGCAGACTAAATTTCAGAAGAACGATATGCCATTTTCAATATTGGAGACCTAGAGTGGGGGGGTTCTAGACTGCTGACTCCTCAGTAATCTCTATATTGTATTGCAGGGTCTATGCCTTATCCATCTTTGAAGCTATAGTGTCTAGTACAGTACCTGGCACAGATGGTTTTCCTTGAGTTTCCTGAATGAATGGATGGTGTATTCAAGACTCTGAAAGATATACAGCAGCATTTCACTGGATCTTGAAAAACAATCACCCTCTGTCTCACTTCCTCAAGATTGTCTAATAATGTCTTATTGAAAAAAATATGAATTAGCAAAGAATAATTGAATGTGTCTGTACCAGAGTGGGAGCACCCTTTTAGTGTTTTCGTGAAGATAACATGCAAGTCTGTTGCTGTTACTAGAATGCAACTGTTCCTTAGGGTTCCACACAAATGAAGAAACAGCATGACTCGAGAATGGTTTAAGTTCAGAAGATAATAATAATGAATGGTGAATTCAAACAGGGACAAAACTTGTCACACTGACTTTTGAGATCGAATGTTGATAAGAGAGATGGAAGAGTTAATGGAGAAGGAAAGAGGAAAGAGGAGTAGGGAGATAGAGAGAGAGAGGGAAGGAGAGAGACTCTTACAGTACCTTTCAAATTACTTTTAAAAGTTTAGCTTTCAAGGTGGCACTTGTGGCTGAAAGGAGTAGGGCACTTGACCCATATACCAGATGTGGTGGAATTAAGAAGATTTTAGTATTATACAAAGCCCACAAAGAGAGGTAGACTAGAAATCAGGATATGTTGGTTCCAGGTGTGACTTTATCAGTTCTTGGCTTCATTCCTTATAATTAGGATAGTTTTGTTAATTAATTTTATTTTTCAGTAAGTTAAGTGGCGCAAGTGTTTTTCATCATATGGACAGATTGTATCATGCTAAAATCTGGGCTTTCAGTGTACCTGTCACCACAATAATGTACATTATACCCACTAGGTCTCACTCTCATGCCACCCTTTGGCCTGCTTAGTTTTCCATGTCCATTATACCACTTTATCACCACATATATCCCTCATTTAGCTCTCACTTACAAGTGAGAACATGTGGTATTTGTTTTTCTATTCCAGAGATACTTCATTTAGGATCATGGTCTCCAGAACCATCCAAGTTGTCGCAAAAGACATTATCTTAATTCCTTTTCATGGGTGAGTTGTAGTCCGCGGTGCGTATGTATCACATTTTCTTTATCCATTCATTAGTTGATGGACACTTCGGTTGATTCCATATCTTTGCAACTGTGAATTGTATAGTAATAAACATTAGGATGCAAGTGTCTATTTTATAAAACAATTTTTTGTAAATTGGGTAGATGCTGAGTAGTGTGATTACTAGATTGAATCATAGGTCTACTTTTAGTTCTGTGAGGAATCTCATATTGTTTTTCATTGTGGTAGTACTATACTATATTCCCACCACCTATGTACAAGTGTTCCCTTTTTACTGTATTAATTCCAACACCTACTTTTTTTTTTTTTTTTTACTTTTTAGTAAGAGCCATTCTGACAGGAGTAAGATAGTATCCCATTGTGGTTTTAATTTGCATTTTCCTAATTATTAGTGATGTTGAGCAGGTTTCATTTTGTTGGGCATTTGTCTTCTTTTGAAATCATTGCCTACTTTTTAATGGGGTTGTTTGATTTTTCTGAGTTGTTTGAGTTCTTTGTAGATTCTGGATATTAGCCCTTTGTTAGATACATAGTTTTGAAATATTTTATCCCATTAGGTTGACTATTTACTCTGTTGATTATTTTCTTTGGTGTACAGGAAATTTTTAGTTTAATTAAGTCTTATTTATTTAATTTTGTTGTTGCCATATTTGCTCCAGAATCTTAGTCACAAATTCTCTGCCTAGGCCAATGTCCAGAAGAATTTTTCTTACATTTTCTCTAGAATTTTTATCACTTCCAGTCTTATATTTAAGTCTTTAATCCATCTTGTGTTAATTTTTGTATATAGTGAGCGACAGGGGTATAGTTTCATTCTTCTGTGTGTAACTATCCAGTTTTTCCAGCACAATTTATTGAATAGAGGTCATTTTCTTAATGTATGTTTTTGTCTTCTTTGTTGAAAATGTTTGTTATAGCAATAGGCTTTATTCCTGGGTTCTCTATTCTGTTTTTTTGGTCTATATTTCAACCTTCATACCAGTACCTTATAGTATAGTTGGAAATCAGGTAATGTGGTATCTCCAGATTTATTCTTTTTGCTTAGGATTGCTTTGGCTATTTGGGTTCTTTTTGGTTTCATATGTCATTTCAGATTCCTTTTCCAAGATCAGCAAAAACTGATATTGGTATTTTGATAGGAATTGCATTAAAGTTGTAAATTGCTTTGGGCAATATGAACATTTTAACATAATTCTTCTAATCCATGAACACAATGTGCTTTTCCATTTGTTTGTGTCATTTGCAATTTCTTTAATCAGTTCTACTTGCGTGGAGCTTTCACCTCCTTAGGTAAGTATATTCTTGAATATTTTATTTTCTTTGCAGCTGTTGTAAATGATATTGAGTCCATGATTTGACTTTTAGTTGACAACTCTTAGAATATAGAAATGCTACTGATAGGTATACAATAATTTTCAATTCTAAGACTTGTTCAAACATATTTTCCATTTCTAGGATTCTCTCACTGAAGTCTTAGGGTAATCTAGATATAAGATGATGTCAACAGCAAAAGGGATAATTTGGCCTCCTCTTTCCCAATTTGGATATCCTTTATTTCATTCTCTTGTCTGATTGCTCTGGCTAGAAGTTTCTGTACTATATTGAGTAGAAGTGGTAACTGTGGGCATCATTGTCTTGTTATAGTTCTTAGAGTGAATTCTTTCAAACTCTCCCCATTCAATATGATGTTGACCGTGAGTATGTTATATATGGTTTTTATATATTTGAGGTATGTTCTTTCCATACTTAGTTTGTTGAGCCTTTTATTATGTATAAAATTTTATTGAATAGATTTTATTGCTTTTTCTCAATTTATTGAGATGATCATATGTGCTTTCGTTTATGTGGTGAATCACATACTTATTTGCATATGTCAAACCATCCTTGCATCACTGGGATGAAACCCACAATATCATGGCAAATTATCTTTGACTGTACTGTTGAATTTGGTTTGCTAGTATTTTGTGAGTAATTTTTCATCTATGTTCATGAAGGATATGGGTCTTTCATTTTCTTTTTTGTTGTGTCCCTTTCTGGCTTTCCTATTAGGGTGATTTTGGCTTCACAGTATGAGTTAGGGAAGATAATCTTCTCTGGATGTGACGGAACAGTTTCAGTAGAATAGGTGCAGGCTTTTTGTAGGTCTAATAGAATTTGGCTGTAAAGTCATCTGGTCCTGGGCTTGTTTTTGTTGCTTTTTATTATTCTTTCAATCTTACTAATTGTTATTGCCCTGTTCACAATTTCTGTTGGATTCAAGCTTGGAGGTTTGTGTGTTTCCAAAATTTTGTTCATTTTCTCTAGATTTTCTAGTTTGTTTTCATAATTTTCATAGTAATAATGAATAATAGTTTGTACTTCTGTGGTATCTTTTTCATTTCTGCTGATCTTGTTTAAGTCCTTTTCTGGTTAATCAAGCTAATCTCTTTATTTTCTTTATCTTTTCAAAGAACTAACTTTTTGTTTTGTTGACCCTTTGTATTCTATGTTTTTACTTCTGTTTCCTTTACTTCTACTGTGCTCTTCTGCTAGCTCTGGGTTTTATTTGCCATTATTTTTCTAGTTTCTTGAGGTGAAATATTAGATTGTTAAATTTGTGATATTTCTGTCTTCTTGATGTAGGAATTTGTGGCTATAATTTTCCCTCTTAACATTACTTCTGTTGTATCCTAGAGATTTTTGGAAACTCGTGTTGTCTTTTTCATTTCATCTGAAGAATCTTTTGATTTTCATTTTGACTTATTCATTTACTAAAAGATTATTCAGGTGCAGGTGGTTTAATTTCCAGTATTCATACAATTTTAAGAGCTCCTCTTGGAATTTTTTCTATATTTTCCACTGTTGTCTGAGAATATGCATAGTATGATTTTGATTTTTCTGAATTTGCTGAGACTTGTTTTGTGGCCTAACATATGATCTATCTTGGAATATGTCCCATGTGCTGATGAGAAGAATGTATATTCTATAGTTTTGGGGTAGAATGTTCTGTGGTTTTTAGGTTCATTTGTCTTAGAACCCCACTTAAGTCCACTGTTTCTTTGTGGACTTTCTCCCTTGACAATCTGTCCAGTTTTGTCTGTAGTGTGTCAAAGTCCATGTTATTATAATGTCATTTATTTCTTTTCTTAGATCCTATAGGACTTGTTTTATGAATCTAGGAACTCCTATATTAGGTGCCTATATATTTAAGATTGGTATATCTTCTTGTTGAATAGCTCCCTTTGTCAGTATATAATGACCATCTTTGTCTTTTTTTTTCTAACCATTATGATTCAAAGTCTATTTTATTGATATGAAAGTAGTTGCTTTTGCTTGTCTTAGGTTTTTATTTGCATGTAGCTTTTTTTCTAGTCTTTTACCTTGAGTCTGTGAGAAGCTTTGCATTTTTTAATGGATTTCTTTGAGGCAGCATATATGTGGGTTGTGTTTTTTATTGTCCATCCAGCCAATCTATATCTTTTAAGTATAGCATTAAAAGTATTTATTCAGTGTTAGTATTTATATGTGAGATACTCTTCTGTTCATCATGTCCATTGTTACCTAATTGTATTGTTTTATCCCTTGTGTTACTGTTTTGTACAGGTTGTGAGTTTTAATTTTCATATGTTTTTACACTTGTTGGTATCAATTATTGTGTTCCATATATTCATAGCACTTTTAAACATTATTTTTGTAATACAGGTCCAGTGGTGAAAAATTCCCTTAATGTTTGCTTGTCTAAGAAAGATTTTATTTCTCTTTCATTTCTGAAACTTAGTTTTCTAGAATACAAAATTCTTGGCTGACAGTTATTCTATTTAATAAAACTAGAAACAGGACCCCATTCCTTTCTATCTTCTAAGGTTCCTGCTGAGAAGTCTGTCATTAGTCTGATAGGTTTTCCTTTGTAAGTGACCTTATTCTTTCATCTCACAGTTTGTGGGATTTTCTCCCTCACTTTAACTTAGCCACATTGATGACTATGTCCCTTGGTGATGTCCCATTTGCCATGAATCTTTCATATGTTCAATGACCTTTTTGTAATTGGATTTCTAAATCTCTAATGATACCAGAGAAATTTTCCCTAATTATTCTTTCAAAGAAGTGTTTCATGCTTTTTGTTTTTTCTTCTTCTCCTTCATAGATACCTATGATTTTTATATTTATTCACTTTACATAGTCCCATATTTCTCAGAGAGATTATTTCTTCTTCTTGATTCATTCTTATACATTTTGGACTGACTGGTTCAAAAGCCTGGTCTTCAATCTCTGAAATTCTTTCTTCTGTTTGATCTAGTTTGTTGTTAATGCTTTCACTGTATTTTGAAATTCTCTAATGACGCTTTCATTTCTAGAAGTTTTTTTTTTTTTTTTTTTTTTTGTCTTTAGTAAATTTTTCATTCATGTCTTGAATAATTTTTTTGGTTTATTTCTGTTGGTTTTCAAACTTTCTTCAATCCCTTTGATCTTAATTGCCATCCATATTGTGAATTTCATATCTGATATTTCAACAATTTCCTGTTCATTGTAGTACTTTGATAGATAATTATTGCATTTCTTTGGTAGTATAAAAATAGCCTGTTTTTTTCATATTTCCAGAGTCTTATACTGGTTTCTTCTCATTCAAAACCTCTTCTCTTAGCTCAAGGCAGATAGCTTTGCAGTATTTCTGTTTTCCTCTGTTGGGAACTCAGTTGCTCAGTGAAGTTAAGAAGTCCATGGATTGTGTGCTTGATTGCTATTCTAGAAGATTGACCAGGCAGTAGAGGGGCAGATGCACTGTGATAGTTTAACACTGTTGCTTTCCTGTGATTTCTGTTCCACTGTGGGTGTCCTAAGCAGTCATTGTATAATGGGTAGTGAGCACACTCATGGCCATGCAGCAGGCAGTGGGCACATATGACAGAAGCATTCACCTTGCCCAAGTTTATTGGCAAGACATGAGCATTCTCTCTACCCAAGTCCAGCATGGCAGCATTCATCAGTATATGATGGTGTGTGTATTCTCCTGCCCAGGTCCATTATTGGCAGCATTGCCCAGATGACAGTGGTGGTGGTTGTGCCACCCAAACAGCAGTGGAAGGCATCCAGGGCCACAGAATATCTCTCTGTATGAGTCCTGTGACAGGTATGGCTAGCTAGGGCTATTTAGACAGCAGCAGAGGACTTTGGATCCCCTGGTAACAGTGAAAGCGCCTATGGGATGTGCAAGAGAGCCTGGGTTCCCCATTCACTCTTAAGTCCAGGGAAACTAGGGAGATGGTAGCAATGGATATGACTCTCAAATACATGCAGCACCCTGGGGCTGGGACCTCCATATTGTGCCAGTCACAGTGCCCAGGGTTGAAAAGCCAGAAGAACACCACTATGCCAACTCTCTTGAGTAAAGCTGTTGTACAGTCTCCAGTCAGCTCCATGTATCAGTCTGGCAGCATGCTGCAATGGAAAGGCCCTCCCACAGCTCCATTTTCAATGTCCACATGGGAAACGGAGATTGTGCATTCTTCCTTCTGTCCCTTTCCCACTATGTGGTCATCTTCCCCTTATACCTCTAATCTTGCATAGTGGGCCACCCCACCTTCCTCTCTTTTCCTTTGGGAGCCTCTTGTAACCTCTCTGTTGATTCCCTAAACTTTCTCTTAGACAACCACCCTGAAGGTAAATATCCATCCACTCGGCTCTGCGACTGTAGCTCAGTGGTTATGGCGCCAGCCACATGTACAGAAGTTGGTGGGTTGAACCCAGACAGGGCCAGCTAAACAACAATGACAGCTACAATAAAAAATAGGCAGGCATTGTGGTGGGCACCTGTAGTCTTGGCAACTTAGGAGGCTGAGTCAAGAGAATCGCTTAAGCCTAAGAGTTTGAGATTGCAGTGAGCTGTGACACCATGGCACTCTACGGAGGGTGACATAGTGTGAGACTCTGTCTAAAATACATACATATATACATATACATATATATATATATCTCCATCCACTCACTGGCTTTGATCCTCTTCATGAGGGTGGCATGTGTGGGCTGCTTCTAGTTTGCCACCTTGGCCACTCTTGGGTTTCAGTTTATATGTCTCTGAGGTCTCTGATATAGTTTGTATATTTTTCTTCTCCAAATATCATGTTGAAACTTCAGCCTCAGAGGTAAAGGTCAGGCCTGATTGGGGAGGTGTTTGTGACATGAGGTCAGAACCCTCATGACTGGCTTGATGCCATCCTTGTGGTAATAGGTGAATTCTTGTTCATTAGATACCATGAAAACTGATTGTTAAAAAGAGTCTGGCACCTCCCTCCTTGTTTTTCTTTCATTCTCACCATGTCATGCCTGTTCCCATTCTCCTTCTGCCATGACTGGAAGCAGCCTAAATCCTTCACCAGAAATAGATCCTTATGCTTTGCTTCTTGTGGGTCTACAGAACCATGAGCCTAATGTGTATCTTTGTTTGTAAATTACCTGTCCTCAGGCATTCCTTTATAGCAGTGCAAAACAGACTGAGATAGTCCCTTCCAATTTTAAAGCATTATGTTACAAAAACTTTATGGAAGTATGGAATAAGCAAAAAAATAAAAAAGAAAAAGAGTCTGTAGGTACTATGGACAGTAAAAACATGATTGCAATAAAACAATTTGACAAAACTGAAGTCTCCAATATACCAAACATTAGACAAAAAAGAAAGGCTCTTTAGAAGGCTGATTGAATAGAGTATTTGTGTAAATGCACATTAAAATGGCATGCATAGACATAAACTTGGTGTGAAATAAATCAGAACAATCATGCAGTTTTTTAAAAATGCGGAAACTTATATTTACAATCAAGGAAACAGAGGAGTAAAGGACAATAAGATAAAGAAGCACATGTGACCCATTTATATACTCAAGGTTCATGACTATAGTGAAAATGACAAACCAAAAGACCTTTTGGTGCTTTGTAGTTGTATTATAAGCCATTTATAGAGACTGAATACTATTGCTGCTAATTTATATAGAAACTCCTATTCTTCCCACTAAGAAAGAAAATTTTTTAATACTATGACTTCTAACAATCAAAGAAATTAAATGAAGCATGTGCCGAAACTCTTCATCTTTGGCATTCCAACTGCCTTTTCATTAAAATAATCCCCCAAACAAAAAAACTGTATTATAGACATAACAAGATTAGCTGCTATTTTTCCTGCTTGATGAGACTTTCTCTTGATCCTATCAGTCCCATCTCTCTGACATAGAAAATGTGGGGGAGAGGGGATGAAAAAATAGCACATATGAAATCAATTCTTATTCCTTTTAAGATATACATTAAGTGAAGGGGAGGAAAAAGATAACAGATTAGTTAGCCACCAAAGTGCCTGGACCATAATGGACAGGAAGATGAAATGGAATAAATTGTGGTTATTATCAGTGACTTTGCATCAAATTTCTTAGCTGTTGATGGGTGTGTAGCAAAATGTTGTACAGATCAATCTCTGAGAAATTATGGCAAAGCAATTGCACATTGCTTCCACTCCATCAACAATAAAGCAGCACAGACTGAGTTCACAGATGCCAGTTGCTGCTAAAACTGCTCTATCCTTGACTTGCAGGGCAGAGCTGCAGCTATGTAGCAGCCAAGGAGGTTTTGAGGTCAGAGACAACATTGCACAAAGATTTTATATTGTGCAAGACAATATGGAAAGATCGTTTATTCAGCAACAGATAAATCTAGGTCAAAAGAAACACTTAGAAGGGACGGTCTATGTCGAACTTGATGCACAATAAACAATGTCTTGAGAAAGTTGTCATTCTTGTCATAAACTTTGCAAAATGTGATTCTACTATCAATCATCCAAAGCCCACATACGAACTGTCCTTCATTTTCTAAAAGCGATGAAAATTACAGATGGCAAGAGCCTTCAGAAAACTAAATAGCAACTAAGTAATGAGGTGTTTGAAGGAATCATGTTGAGACAAACCAGGCGCTAGATAAATCAGCATAAGTGTTTTCTTACTCATTGCTGAGAATCCCCATGACCATATATTTTTGACAGAAGAACAAAACTAAGATTTCTGGATGATTTTTCCCAAAGAAATAGTGAATAAAAAGTCTTTTTCTTTTCCAGTTTTACCTAAAAACCAAACAATAAACATATTGAGAACAATTAGAATATTTGTAAAATTAAGAATGTCTTTCTGGTTTGTTTCTTTTTTTTTGAGACGGAGTTTCACTTTGTTGCTCTCCATAGAGTGCTGTAGCGTCACAGCTCACAGCAACCTCCAGCTCTTGGGTTTAAGTGATTCTCTTGCCTCAGCCTCCCAAGTAGCTGGGACTACAGGCACCCGCCACAACGCCCAGCTAATTTTTGATGCAGTTTGGCCGGGGCCTGGTTTGAACCCGCAGCCCTTGGTATATGGGATCGGCGCCCTACTTGCTCATTCCTTTTTTTTAATGGGCAATGTTTTTTTGGTGGGCAGTTTGAGAATTTCTCTAGCAGATGATGGCTACCTCTTTTTTTCTGATGTCCGCCTCCCAACACAATCAGAGCAGGATTGCCAGCTTATTTCTCTTTTCCATACTAAATTCACTCTCAGTAACCTTTTTAAAATTTCGTATTGAACATTGAGGGCTGACTAAGCAGAGTGAGAAGTTCAGTGTGGTGTGCTGTCCTGTATCCCCGTCTGTTTCTTTTCTACTCCTCCTTTTTTTGCCTGGTCTTCGGAGCCATGAAGAATTTTCTGAAAGAGAAAAGTGGCACATTTACTCAGTTGCCCTGGGGACCTCAGATGCCACCCAGACAAGCTCATCAAGGATTCCTCTGGAAAAAATAGTGTTAACCTGGAATGAATTCTGATGAAACAGAAATAGGTCTTAGCCGAGAGAGAAACCACTACACTTTTTATTCTGGAACTACATGTTCTTCAGTCAACAACATATATGAACATAAATTCCTTGCTAAACTATAGAATACATCTTCTCGTTGTATAATTATCTAGCTTCTTAGTGAAGTATTTAAATCTTCCCTTATTCGGGATCTTTTAGGGTGTATCCAATTGTGTTCCATCTTCCCAATGGAGAGTGAAAGTGTGTGTATGTAACATTGCCCGTGTATGAGCATGTAACGTGCATGTGTGCATGTATTTATCTCTATATGTTTGTGATATTGTTTCTGTGTAATTGCTTTAGAGAAGCCAACCTGCTATGACTACTGATCTTTTCATGTAGAATGTGTATGGTAACTGCTAAGTTGCCTTCTCTCAATGTTGACAGGGGATGCTTCACCACACTCTGTCTTATATTGGATATTGTCAGTTAATTAGCCTTCGTTCATTTGGTATTTTATTGTTTTAATTTGCATTTATGTCTCCACTGGATAGACTAACCTTGTTTTTGGATGTTTATCAACCATACACACCTTTTTTTTTTTTTTTTTTTTGTAGAGACAGAGTCTCACTTTATCGCCCTCAGTAGAGTGCTGGGGCATTGCACAGCTCACAGCAAACTCCATCTCCTGGGCTTAGGCGATTCTCTTGCTTTAGCTTCCTGAGTTTCTGGGACTACAGGCACCTGCCACAAAACCTGGCTATTTTCTTTTCTTTTTTTTTTTTTGCAGTTTTTGGACAGGGCTGGGTTTGAACCCACCACTTCTGGCATATAGAGGTGGTGGGTTCACCACCCTACTCCTTTGAGCCACAGGCACTGCCCACCCAGCTATTTTCTTGTTGCAGTTTGGCTGGGGTTGGGTTTGAACCCACCACCGTGGTATATGGAGCTAGCGCCCTACCCATGGAGCCACAGGCACTGCCCACCATCTATAACATTTTAATATTTACATTCCTTCTCTGAATAAAAGTGGAGTGATAATATAAAGCAGTGTAACTAAAGAGATGTTAGCCATTTTACTACAATAGTATTTTCATCACAAAAGCAATAGAATTAAATTTCTACTACCTGCAAAGCAGTATTTTTGTGGCTATTTATGGTTAATATAAAAATTCACCAGCCTAACCACGCTAACAATAAATGCATTCGTCTTGAGTTTGCTGCCTGAAACCATTAATTTGAGTTATTTAAAATAAGATGGAAAAAAGACATATTTTCAAAATGCTTTCACCCATGTTTTCTCATGTGGTCCACAACATATTTATAACAAATTTTTAAATTAACAGATGTCAAATTAAATAAGACAAAACACAACAAAATGTTTATCAATTTATTACTGCGAAGCTTCTTAAGCAGCCTGTCATAAAGTCGAGATTCTAATCTCTGTTCCAGAGAGCAAGATTTTAATGAAAATGTTTTTAAGTGTTGATGACTGAATTTAGCAAAAATATAAATAAAAAGCAGTAAAATTTAAAATTTAAAATAATAGGAAATACTAGAAATGGTTCATGGGTATCTCAACTTTCCTGGTAATGTTTCATTTCTGAAGCCAGGTTGTATGGACACAAGTATTTGCATATATGCTTATAATTTCTCCTATTTGTAAAACATTTCTTATAAAATTAAAACCTTAGTGCTTGCCTTTTTTTTTTCAATTTCTACAGTGGCATATAAAAAAAGGATTACCACTCTAAAGCTTAATGATCACATCTGAGGGGTTCAAATGCCAGTACATTTGGCAATGAATGATTCAGTGCAGAGTTTGCAAAGCCATTTTACCAATTCTGAGCAGCCTAGATGCCTGTACCTAATCTGGCAGAGAGAACACTCTGATGATAGCAATTACTCTGATTCTTTTACTTCATATGGTTCCACAAGTAATAAAAGTTCTTAAGGGAGTCTGTTGAAAAGGATGAGTAATGGAGATGGTACATGACTCAACAAATCCACTCAAAATCACTTGTGTTAAAAATATTTTGAAATTTTTCAAACTCAATTCCTTGATTGATAGTGTGCATATATTCTGATACAGACCTGATGCTTGTAACTTTCTATTGCTTTCTTAATTGAAAGAATGGGTTTCTGAAGCCTTCGGAAATTTGTTTGTTTTTGAGGTCTGAGTACCAGGGACTTCATGTGTTCATCTTAGATCAACGGAGGGGGATTAACAGTTGTCACTTTTGGAGTTTTTGACTACATTATATAGGAATTTTTATGAAGCAGACTCTTCAGGGTGGGGAGAACTGTCTTGTTAAAGCCAATAGAACTTCTGTAGACAAAGATTTTATTGATGGACATGAATGAAAATGTAGCCTTAGTTTGGGAAGGGAGAGGTGATGTGTATTTAATGGATACACATTTGGACTTGACTTTGCTTCACTCTTAGTTACTAGAGCAGAGATAAACCCTGTAGCAGCATTGCATCAGAATGGTGTTCAACACTGCTATCAGTGGCAGTTAACATTTATGGCACAATTCATTTAGGTTTTTATGAGTCCTTCATATTCCCTTTATGATCTAAAACAGAAGATGTCCATGCAGGGAATGAGTAACGCTGTATACCAAAATCTCTTTGATTTTTGTTTTTATGTTAATCTTCACTAAATGCATAAACCCAGGAGGTATAATTTCCTGAACCTTAAGCATCATTCATTGCTTGGAGGTCTCTAAGCATCCACTGAATGGAATTTTTTACTGCAGAGTGCTAATGTCTTCTTTGACTCATTTCTTTGATGTCACACAATATCATTAATTTAATTATTTTGTTTACTTCACCAATACTTGTTGAATATTTACTGAAGACCTACTATGTGCCAGACTACTCCTTTTAGTGTATCTGGAGAGTGTTTTTATGGTTGGTTGGTTGGTTATAAAAGCGAAAATGGACTCAAATCTCAGATGCTTAACAAAATATAAATATTTCTTCTACACTTAAAGTCCATTCGGAAGTTGAATTGTTTTCCAAACAGGGATTAGAATATTTCATTATTCCTTCCAACTTTACAATCCTCTAGGACCTTGGAGTCATCCCCAGAATGCTTTTTACCCAACTTTCAAGAAGGGAAGAGAGAAACAAGAATTACAATTAGAAGGTCTTTGTGAATCTAGTCTTGAAGGAGCACACACCACTGCTACCGCATTCTAGAAACTAGGACTCAGCTATGTGGCTAAGGCTGATTATAAACAAAGTTGGGAATGAGGATTCTATTTATGTGGAACAACCATCATGATATAGTGAGATAAATAACACTCATAAAAAGAAATGTATAAATAAGAATTGCAGGTGCTGACTTAAGTGCTGAAAAGAAAACAACAAAGGGTAGTGAGATTTAGGGTGAACAGCAGAGGGAAGCTCCCCAAAGTTGCATGATGAGAAAGAATTTCTGTTGAGAAGAAATTCTGTCTGAGATCTGAATGAAACTATGCAAAGACCTAGAGAAACATTATCCAGACAAAGGATAAGGGGCAGAATCTGAACAAGGTGAGAGTGTTTAGAGTCTGGCAAAGCTTGTTGACTGAGATTGGGAGTGGGATAGAGGTGCAGACTGGAAGTAGAGGGCACGTTAGGTACTGGAAGTCTCTACTGATTTTATGTACAGGAATTTTTGCTTATTATTTTGAAAACTTTATCTCATTTCATCTCTGTAAACAAATTCCTTCTTTTAGAGACAAAGAGGTGGAGTTTTATGGAGTTTCAATAACTTCTGCAAGGTCACAGAGCTGACGAAGAAGCAGAGTTAGATTTACCCGAGTCTGTTTGGCTGAAACCAAAATCTACTCATCTAACCGTGATGTGACTGTGCTTTTATCCAAGTTCTTAGTCAATACTGAGAACTTGTTTTCCATTCCATGTGTGAAGTAATACAAAAAATATTATTTTTTTGCTCTGCCTTCTTAAAGTTTCTGACAACTCAAAAGCACCAAGGCTGTGCCAAAGCCAATGTATATTTGGCAAAGACATTTAAAATATTTTCCTTTAAAATTTTTCCATAATAAACGTGCTTTGCTCTTATACTAAGAATTTTTGTCCCATTTTTTGTTGTCAGTTATGAATTATTGTAATGTAAGTGTACTATGTACCTTATGCAAATCATTTCATGGGAATATACTACTCTAAAATACTCCCCTACCCAAAATATATATAGCAAGCTTATTTCAGATTTGACTTAGAAACATCGAATGCACTTTTTGGTGACATATTCCTTCTTTACTATCATCTAGCCTATTTTCAGAGTTGGTTGAAAGTGCCCTTCCTATCATTCCCCTCTCTATGCTCCTGTCATCTAACTTTATTAAAATGTAGCTACTTGCTTTGGAACTTAATTATGAAGCATAGATTAAAAGGTTACATCACTATCGTTCTATGTTTCTCTCAAAATCTAGACCAGATAGAATCTTCAACCAATTAAGGATGAAAAGTTTTTAGAGTACTACACTAACCCTATCATTTGGAATTTTCTTGAAATGCCACCCCTTTCTTTTCATCTTATAAATTACTTTTGTCTATCTAAGGAGGACAGGAACAAGATCCCTCTTGAACCATGAAGTTTAAAAGTAATTCAACACAAGATGTTTATGTAACACAGTAGTCCAAATGTCTTATTTTTTAAAATAGATAATGTGTTAGAGAATATGAAACTCTGAGAAGTGTTGTTACACACTTACATAGAAAATATCTAATCAGAAGACCTGTTGGTAAAACCTTAAAACTGCACTGATGTGTGCAACTCAGGACAGAAAGTGACCCTTTTGTTCTTCTTTATTTTATTCATATTAATACATGAAAGACTCAACAGATTTTTTTAAAACAATGATTTTTGTTTTCTTAAAGATAGAGAAACCTCTGAAATTTTTTTTTAGGAGAAATTAATCAGATATAAACATTCCATAATGCCAAAAAGCAAAGGTTGAATAACACTTTTTAGAAGGAAAGGAAAGGAATTAGACCAGTTAATCAAAACAAACATATTACTAATCCACTCTCTACCATCCTTTCTTTCTATTGTATTCTGTAAGGTGACTCTGGAATGAGCAAGAATGTAGTGTCCAAAGACCCAAATCTGTGTCTGACTCTGTCATTTATTTGCTTGATGATCTAGGCAAATTATTTGTAAATAATGATGTGCTTTTCTTCTCTGCAAAGGATAACATAGGTGAAAGTACTGAATGAGTATTTAAAATTTACGGACAAATTTTAACATCCTTAGAATCCAACTTCTCTAATTGATCTAGCATTCTGTTACATTCCTCATCTTCTCTTTGCACACTTCCTGTGTATTCTGAGCTCTCCATCACGCCTGAACCATTCCAGTTCCTAAGCTCTCCCTTACTTCACTTCATTCAAACTTTTCTCTATCATGCTTCTAGGATCAAGAAAGCAGTTTTTTAATAACCTGCAGACAAATTAATGGATTTTTTTTCTTTCACATATTCCTAATTCAATAGCAACTTTTATTCCTTTCTCCTTCATCCCTACTGTTAGTCCCCCTGGTCTCACTTGTCCCCACTATTTCTTTCTTTTAGGCAAATGAATTCTTATTATCTCCCTGGGCTTTATGAACTTCCCAACTCTTTGAATCAAAGAGTGTTCTCCTTGAAAAAATGAAGATAGTCATTTAAAATTCCCTTAATTTTGACCTTAGTGGAGGCAACACTTCCTGTAGCAAGTTCTTTCTAAAACATTGCTATAGGCTTATGCATGTACATTATTGCATAACCTTATGTAAATTTGACTTTGGAGGAAACGTGGCTTAAATTCCCAAGTACTTAAAGTAGTCTTTCAAAACACAGGTTATTTCTAAATTGAGAATGTCTATATATTCATTCATTCATTTAAACATTCCTTTAACAAATATTTATTGATCATCTTCCACACACTAGATGTTGTTCCAAATACTTAGGCTGCAGAAATGAATAAGGTGTCACCACTCAAGGAGTTTGTAGTTTAAAGGAGTAGGAGATGCATATAGGTGATTAGAATTATAAGACAAGGGCAAATCAAAGTCTGTAGGAAGTCTCATAGAAGTATTGAAGATGAGATGATTGCCTTTGCTTTCTAACCAAGAATGGCTTTAGAAAAAAAAGGACACTTTAGTGGAATCTTGGAAAGTTCAGGTTTAGCCATATGTGTGGGATGACATTAAAAACAGATGCAAAGGCAAGGGAAAGGCTTATTTCTTTATGCATTATTCGTCATTCTGGGTCCAAATTTGTTTGTAACATGAGAGAATTAAATTAGATGAATTCAGATCCCCTCCCAAGTTCCGTTCTCCCAGGAATTCTATAGTTCTAAATATCTACTACATGCAAAACAATGTGCTGCCCTTTATCATGAAATCATTAGCTTTGTCCATGAGTAACATATCCTTCCAAAAGGTGTGAGAAAGAAGTCTCATTTCTTCAGCCATCCAACTGACAGCAGTGCTTGAAGTGCTGTTTTGAGAAGGATTGTAAATCACATCCAAATATTTAGCAATTAGCCTAATATTTATAGTTCATCTTAAGAACTGCAACCGATTATTGATGTCCGTTCTGGAGGGGAGGAAGAAGCATAGGTATGTATCTACCTGCTCTAATCGTACAGGTTAAATTTAGTAAGTTTCCTAAAACTTTATTAAAATAAAAAGTTGAATAATGAATTAAATAAAGAAAACTCTTACCTTGAAAACTAGCATATCATTTTATGGGTATACACAACATTAAACATTAAATCCTCAACTCCATGATTTGTTCTTTTAGCAACTAGCCTAATATTTATAGTTAATTAAACAAGCTATGTATTTTATGGAGGCAAAGAGTAAACTCCATTTGAGTAAACTCCATTTGAATTGCCTTGGAAAAATTAGATTTCACATGTTCTCTTAAGAGCCTATTGTCTGTTACAATACTCCTTGGATGTGTCATCCTCACTACAGTAGTGCTAGAGGGCAGGAATCACCAGGTCAGTGTTTTTGTTTGTTTGTTTTGTTTTATTTTTTTGTATTTTTTGGGCCAGAGCTGGGTTTGACCCCACCACCTCCGGCTTCTGTGTTCCTAGCAGTTAGCAGAAGACCACTACATGGGAGGTATTCAATGAGCACCTGGTGCCTGAGTGTTAGGTGAAAAGTGAAAAGTTCTCCAAGATGTTTGTGTAGCTTTTGGGGCTGTCAAGGTCCATGGAGTAAGTTCACATCTGCAGATCATAAACAAGGTGTGAAAAAATGTTTGATATTCAGCTGAAGCCAACAGTGCATGAGAAAGAGAAGTTTTGAAGTGATGTTATTTCAGAAAAAAAAAAAAACTTTATGAATCTTACATGTAAGTAAATAAGAAACTGGCTTTTCATTTACACAATAGAAATGAATGTTAAAGTATTCATAAAGACTAGTGGAGAAATATAGTTATTCTGATGGAGTAAAGTTCTAAATGCAAAGAATGAATATGTTTTATAGACTTATCTCAGCAAGTAACACATTTTGATTAATTCAATGCAGATCATGGTTATAAAATTCATTTATGCAGATTCTTATGGTGTAGCCCATTATGATTCTTAAAATACGTTTATCCCATGTTTAATAAAAACTCTCCAAAATTTACAATTTTCTTCTGTGCCTCTTTCTTTCCATTTTTATCTTCATTTATACAAAATGAGCTACTTCTGTTGTTGAGTGTAACTCTAAGCGAAATTTTGTTATTCATTAAATTGTTTAGAGAAATGTTTCAATCCAAGGAAGTACTTCCTTCCAGCCAAACTTTATACTCTTTAAAAATTAAATTATTTCTGCCTTCACCAAAGCAGCACATCTATTTCAGTTAGCACTACAGATTAAAATATTGGTTGTAAACATTTCTATAAATGGGAAGACTTCATCTTAAGTACTTATTACATAGTCTTTCTTCTCCATCTTTGATGGTTAGCAAATTATTTTGAGTTATATCTCAATTGCTTTTCAGTAAGTTTTATTTTATTTTCTACAACAATTATAGTATTTCCCAAGTTTAATATTTAGAGACACAGTATGTAACTGGAAGCTCTCCTAACACCGTAGAATAGAGTTATAGTGAGGGCTTTTTATCACTTCCATATTCAATATTCATATTTTGAATCCATAGAATAGAGTTATAACAAGGGCTTTTTATCACTTTCATATTCAATATTCATATTTTGAATCCAGTATAGAATGACTTAGTTATTTGAGTGTATTTCAGACATCCAAACCTATTAATTAGGCTTTCAGATTACTAATATGTTAGTAACCTGATTTAAAAAGGAAAAACAATGAAACTTTCTAGAGGCCTTTCACAATGCAGTGTTTTGTATATTCTAGTTAACTTGTGCTGAGCCTTCAAGAGTTCATAAGCTGAATCAATGCATAAAAAAAGTAATGTAAAAGAAAGCTAGAGAGAAAGAATTAACTTCAAAAGATGTGAATGGCTAATTTTTTAGCATCCAATTTAAACTCTGAACATCATAGAGACAAGGAATTTCCTAAGCCTTGCCTCTTTAGAGCAGTCTAGTTGCCATTGGGCTGAGTATATTTCTTTAAGATGAAAACTTTAAGCATTGTTTAAAAAACACAAAAATGGTTTAGGAGTTTACTTGCCCATGAAATTCACATGATTAAATATAACGAGGATTTTTCCTCCACAGAGTAAATAACCTCCTTCCCATGTGTATATTGATATAAACTCTCAGTGCATTTGTTTTATGATTTGGCACAGATGGTTTCTCCCTTGTTTGAGGCTGAAAAATGGATTTCCTAGTGACTCCCCTGGAGTCCTTTTTCTTTGATGGTTAGAGAGTAGGTGTTAGCATTTCTTGAAAATCACACTTAGGAGAACACTATTTTTATGCCTTTAAAATATTTTTATTTGTGTATATTTCAAAAAGAAATGTACTGTCTTAGCATCTGTTGTTAGCACATATTAGAATTTATGTTCTCATGATAAGAACAATTCTCAAGGAGCCATAAAAAAGCCAGATAGTTTTAAGAAAATCACATAGAAACCTATTATATTAAAATAGACATTTGGCATTTATTGCTGTGTTTCACATACTATTTTAGTGTCAGCATAAAGTGCAAAAGTAAATTATTTTAACCTATTTATCTCATTTAGACAAAGATTATAAACTTAATCAAAACAAGTAGCTAGAAGCTGAAGATCTTTATCAGTATAGTGAAGAACATTTAAGTAATTTCTCTATTGTATCTAAGCTATTCAAAATAGCTAAATATGTTTTTAGGTCAATATCATTTAGTTTGGCATAAGAAGTTGGTATTTTCTAAACCATTGAAAGTCATTACTTTATAATTATTAAACAATACCATGAAGTACACAGCATTATATTCTCTAATGTAACAGTTATGAAGAAATAAGAGGCTGAAATGGTTTATCTTAGATGACCTAAGATTAGGGGGAAGGAAATCCCCCAAAGTAACTAAATAGTAATACTTCATAGTTTTTTTTTTTGTGGAAATAGTTTTTTTTTTTCTAAGGTGTAGTATTTGAACAGATTTCCTCACTCTTATACAGTGCATTCCCGAATGGGTATATTCCTTGGAAACATTATATCTGAGATGAGCCTTATGATAACTGGAGGGCTAACAGCTAACATTTACTGAGTGCTAATTATGTTTGGCAGCAAACAAAACTCTTTAACCATTACTTCATTTAATTTTATTAGTTACTTATGTGATAGAGGCTATTGTTATCACCATTTTAAAGATGAAAAATGCAGGTTTTAGGCTAGAAACTGACGCAGTGTCATGAAACTAATAGATACTATAGTCAATATTATGCTTTTCATTAACATACTATGTAATGAGAAGAATTCATCTAAGTAAGAAAAACAGAACAAACCTCATCATTAATAAGAAAATTGTACAATTTCTATTTCTAATTATAATATAATTAATAGAATATATATAATATAATAGAAATATTAATAGAATAGAATAGAAATTCCTATTCTAATTCTTTAAATTACTGTTAGACAAATATAATTAAGCTTCAAAAGTAACTCATCAGGTTAAGATCCTATATTATAATTTAATCATTTTGGGTTTGGGTATTGCTATAAGCATAGGTCTATTTAAAACATGTGGAGCTTCACAAACCAAATGATTGGCAGTCTAATCTGTTAATGGTATATCTACAAACGTAAGTTAAGCAAACAAAGAATCTAACGTTTGCATATGGATCTTGGCCCAATTCCCTTTTGCTCAGTGTCTTTGCGTTTTCAAATGTCTTCGTCTTCTGGCCTGGGCTAGTTTTCCTCCATACTGTCACACATGTTTCCTTCCAGTCCTGTTCTTCCAATCCCTCATGCTCCACTTGCCACCCCTTAATGTCCTTTTCATGCTTTCTTACATCTGCTCATTGTCCCTGAGACACCTTGCAAATCTTTATAGATTGTAAATGCAAATGATATGTGGTTGGGGAAGGGGCTATGAAGTTAATAAGAATTTTAAATCCAACATTAGAAGTTCTGTAATTCAATGGTAGTGGTGAATGAGGTGTTATAAGTGAAAAGCCAAACTGCAGATTAAAACTAAATCAATAAATCCTAAATGATTAAATATATTCTTCATGCAGCTCTGTAAACCTCCTTTGTTCTATGGGTCTACTGAAATCTTCCATGCATTTGCTGTGCATGCATCTAAGTCTCTCTATCTACTACCTTAAAATTTTGGATTTGCAGTACCTCTGCTCATTTTATTAAGGAGCAAAACAGCTTTGCAAAGGAATGCCATCCATCAATAGAAAGTAATGAGATTTTTCTGCACATAATACACTAGGGCTTTCTTTTTCCAGCGTGAGTTGCTCATAAGCCACACATATTGTCCTTTCCAAGTTGGGTTGAATATTATTTGCATTTACTCTACTACAGATGAACTGTATCAGATTTTTGGATCAAAAGCCCTAGAAGGGCTCCCAGTGTAAAAGTATATTAAACTCAAAAATAAAATACCATATTTCAAACTGAGAATAATGAAAAAAATCATGTTTAATGCATTTGATAATTACTGAATTAACAGCCTCCATTGGTTCCATTTGGAGTTGGCAGGAATAGATTTGCAGCAAATCATAAGAAGTCCAGCTTCATTTGTGAAAGAGCTCAAAACCTAGGAATTTTGTTTCACGCTTCCTATTGTTTTCTTTTTTGTGAGCATTCCCAACACCCACATGTGAACTATTGAATTAATCTGCACATAATTGCACATATTATTATAATGTTGGAAATACAAAACAGTAACCAAACTCCCTAAACTCTTCAAATATTCTTATTCTTTGAAATAAGAGTAGTGTCAATATTGCTCAGAAATCATTGTTTTCCTCATCTATGCATCCTTTAAATTTTTCCATAAATGTCTCCAACCTTCTTCTCTACTTGCAAATGACTAACATATGTATTTTTTAAAGCAAGATTTCCACTGGTTTTAAAAAATAGAATAAATGGCTTGGTAGGCTTACACTTAGTGGGCACAATGTAAGGGTGTGTGGCACATCTCTTGGTCGTGGGGCACAACTACACCCAAGAGGAACTCTATGTAACAAGTGTAAATATTGTAATCTCATTGTTTGTACCATCACATTAACCTGAAATTAAAAAAAAAAAATTTCTTGCAAGGATCACTTTCACTCATTTTTCTTAAACAAACAAACAAAGCTATCTTATCTACCATGTTTTAAGTTTCTTTCAGGTGAGAAATTATTATCTTATTCAAATTTGATCCCTGTTCTTCTTCTCATAATGCTTTGCATTTGGTAATCCTTGCATAATAAATAGTTATTGAATAATAAATAATACTATTATTTTTAAAAATGGAATTAAGAAATCCTGCAAAGCTTCTAGATATAGAGGAAAGGCATGATCTATGTAGGAGATAATCTAGTATGGAGACTCAAGTTTTTCTTTTATTTGGGGTTCTAAGACATTTAATCTGCTTCTCTTTATCAGAGCAATAAAAGATACTACTAAAGCAATGTAAACAGATATTTTGAATAAATTTTGTGCTGTTCTTACTAAATTAAGCCTAGCCTACCTTTCAAAAAGTGATAGCAATTTTGATTGAAAAAGTATCACGTTAGGTAAGTTATGATCATCACATTAGGCACACGATGGCACTGTAATAGTTTTTTTTTTTTATTATTGTTGGGGATTCATTGAGGGTACAAGAAACCATGTTACTCTGGTTGCATTTGTTGGGAAAAGTCCCTCTTACAATCGTGGTTTGCCCCCAAAAGGTGTGGCACACACCAAGACCCCAAGACCCCACCCCCCTCACTCCTTCCCTCTCTCTGCTCTTCCTTTCCCCACCCCTCCCTCATTCTTCCTCTCTCTGCTTTCCCCTTCCTTCACCCCCACCGTGTCAATAATTGTCATTAATTGTCCTCATATCA
>CAUYON010013859.1:0-38389 GCA_963573935.1 Arctocebus calabarensis
CCTTCCAAAAGGAACGTGTTAGTGTGCATTCCCACCAGCAATGTAGAAGTGTTCCCTTTTCTCCACATCCATGCCAACATCTCTGGTTTTGGGATTTTGTTATGTGGGCTAATCTTACTGGAGTTAGGTGATATCTCAAAGGAGTTTTGATTTGCATTTCTCTGATGATTAAGAATGGTGAGCATTTTTTCATGTGTCTGCTGGTCGTGTGCCTGTCTTCTTTAGAGAAGTTTCTCTTCAAGTCCTTTGCCCACCCTGAGATGGGATCACTTGTTCTGTTCTTGCTAATACGTTTCAGTTCTCTGTGGATTCTGGTTATTAAACCTTTCTCAGAGGTATAACCTGCAAATATTTTCTCCCATTCTGAGGACGGTCTGCTTGCTATACTTACTATGTTCCTGGGTGTGCAGAAGCTTTTTAGTTTGATCAGGTCCCAGTAGTGTATTGTAGATACTGCTTCAATTGCCTGGGGAGTCCTCCTCATAAAATATTCACCCAAGCTGATTCTTCAAGAGTTTTCTCTGCACTTACTTCTAGAATTTTTATAGCTTCATGTCTTAAGTTTAAGTTTTTAATCCAGTGAGAATCTATCTTAGTTAATGGTGAAAGATGTGGGTCCAGTTTCAGTATTCTATAGGTCACTGGCCAGTTCACCCAGCACCATTTGTTAAAGGGAGTCTTTTCCCCACTGAATGTTTTTAATTGGCTTGTCAAAGATCAAATAACAATAAGTAGCTGGATTCATCTCTTGGTTCTCTACTCTGTTCCAAATATCTACCTCTCTGTTTTTGTGCCAGTACCATGCTGTTTTGATCACTATCGATTTATAGTAGAGTCTCAGGTCTGGTAGCGTGATTCCTCCTGCTTTGTTTTTATTTCTGAGTAATGTCTTGGCTATTCAAGGTTTTCTATGATTCCATATAAAAAAGAGTATTATTTATTCAAGATATTTAAAATATGACAATGGAGCTTTGATAGGAATTGCCTTAAAATTATATATTGTTTTGGGTAGTATAGACATTTTAAGAATGTTGATTCTTCCCAACCATGAGCATGGTATGTTTTTCCATTTGTTAACATTTTTGGCTATTTCTTTTCTTAAAGTTTCATAGTTCTCTTTATAGAGATATTTCAAATCCTTTGTTAGGTAAACTCACAAATATTTCATCTTCTTTGGCACTACTGTAAAAGGTATAGAGTTCTTGACTGATTTTTCAGTTTGCCTATTGTTGGTATATATAAAGGCTACAGATTTACGGGTGTTGATTTTGTCGCCTGAGACATTGCTGTATTCCTTGATCACTTCTAAAAGTTTTGTAGTAGAATTCCTGGTATTTTCCAGATATATAACCATATCGTCTGTGAAGAGTGAAAGTTTGATCTCTTCTGACCCTATGTGGATACCCTTGATCGCCTTTTCTTCCCTAATTGCAATGGCTAAAAGTTCCATTACAATGTTAAAGAGCAGTGGAGATAATGAGCAACCTTACCTGGTTCCTGATCTAAGTGGAAATGATTTTAATTTAACTCCATTCAATATGAGATTGGCTGTGGGTTTGCTATAGATGGCCTCTATTAGTTTAAGAAAAGTCCCTTGTATACCAATTTTCTTAAGTGTTCTAATCATGAAGGGATGCTGGATATTGTCAAAAGCTTTTTCTGCATCAATTGAGAGAATCATATGGTCTTTAGTTTTTAAATTGTTTATGTGCTGAATTACATTTATAGATTTGCATATATTGAACCAGCCTTGAGACACTGGAATAAAGCCCACTTGGTGTAAAATTTGTTTAATGTGTTGTTGGATTCTGTTTGTTAGTATCTTGTTGAGTATTTTTGCATTAATATTCATTAGTGATATTGGTCTATAATTTTCTTTTCTTGTTGGGTCTTTCCCTGGTTCAGGGATCAAGGTGATGTTTGCTTCATAGAATGTGTTGAGTAGTATTCCTTCTTTTTCTATATTTTGGAAGAGGTTTTGTAATATAGGATCTAGTTCTTCTTTCTCTGGCTTTTCTTTTTACGGAGATTTTGTATTGTTGATGGTATTTCAGAACTTGATATAGGCCTGTTCAACATTTCCACTTCATTCTGGTTAAGTCTTGGTAGGTGGCGTGCTTCCAAATGTTGATCAATTTCCTTCAGATTTTCATATTTCTGACAGTAAAGTTTCTTGAAATATTCATTGAAGATTTTTTGAATTTCTTAGTGGTCTGTTGTTATTTCATCTTTAGTATTTCTGATTGATGAAATTAGAGATTTTACTCTTTTTTTCCTGGTTAGGTTAGCCAAATGTTTATCTATTTTTTTGACCTTTCAACAAACTAACTTTTTGATTTATTGATCTGTTGTATAAGTCTTTTGTTTTCAATTTCATTTAATTCTGCTCTAATTTTGGTTATTTCTTTTCTTCTGCTTGGTTTGGGGTTAGAATGTTCTTCCTTCTCCAGTTGCTTGAGATGTCCCATTAAGTTGTTAACTTCTTCCCTTTCTGTTTTCTTGAGGAAGGCTTGTAGTGCTATAAATTTCCCTCTTAGGACTGCCTTTGCAGTATCCCAGAGGTTTTGATAATTTGTGCCTTCATTTTCATTTTGTTCCATAAATTTGGTAATTTCCTTCTTAATCTCATCAATGACCCATCTATCCTTCAGCATAATGTTATTTAGCTTCCATGTTTTTGTATGAGTATGCATATTCCTGTTGTAATTGAGTTCAACTTTTATTCCATGGTGGTCTGAGAAGATGCAAAGAATAAGTTCTATTCTTTTCAATTTGCTGAGGTTGGACTTGTGACCTAGGATATGATCAATTTTGGAGTATGTTCTGTGGGCTGATGAGAAGAATGTGTAGTCAGTTTTATTGGGATGAAAAGTTCTGTAGATGTCTGTTAAATCCAAATGTTGAATGGTTAAGTTTAAATCTAAAATTTCTTTGCTTAGTTTCTTTTTGGAAGATCTATCCAACACTACTAAAGGGGTGTTAAAATCTCTGACTACTATGGAGCCGAAGGTAATCAAGTTGCTCATGTCTGTTAGCGTTTCTCTTATAAATTGTGGCACATTCTGGTTGGGTGCATAAATATTAATAATTGAAATCTTATCATATTGAGTAGTACCTTTAACAAATAAGAAATGTCCGCCTTTATCCTTCCTTATTTTGGTTGGTTTAAGGCCTATTGTATCTTTGAATAGGATTGCTACTCCTGCTTTTTTCTGCTTTCCATTTGCCTGGAATATAGATGACCATCCCTTCACCTTGAGTCTTAATTTATCTTTTAAGGTAACATGAGATTCTTGTAAGCAGCAGATATACGGCCTGAGTTTTTGTATCCAGTCAGCCAACCTATGCCTCTTTAGAGGACAGTTTAAAACATTCACATTTATAGAAAATAATGATAAATCTTTAGAAAGTCCAGTGGACATTTTTAATCCTTTCAGCACTGTAAAAGTTGGAATTTGATAAGAAGTTTCTGGGTGAGTTTACTTTTGTGAAGGATTACGCTGGTCATTTTGGAAGATAGGTCTGAGAATATCTTGGAAAGCTGGTTTAAAGTATTTAATTTCACCATCATATATGAAATTCAGTTTATCTGGGTATAGGAATCTAGGTTGAAAGTTATTTTGTTTTAGGAGATTGAAAATCGATGACCCTTCCCTTCTAGCTTGAAAGATTTGATCAGAGAGATCTGCAGTTATTCTAATATTCTTCCCCTTGTAGGTGATGGATTTCTTACATCTGGCTGCTTTCAGTACTTTCTTCTTCATATTAACTTTAGTGAACTTAATTATGAAGTGCCTGAGGGATGACTTATTTGGGTTGAGTTGTGCTGGGGTTCTGAAACTGTCTGCTATCTGAATTTCAGAATCTCTTGGCCAATCTGGAAAGTACTCTTTCACAATCTCATAAGGAAGAGACTCTGTGCCTTGTGATGCCACTTTGTCATTTTCAGGTATCCCTATAAGGCAAATATTGGTTTTCTTTGCATTATTCCAGAGCTGTCTGAGGGAATGATCCATGCCTCCATTTCTCTTCTTCTTTGTAGGTTTGGGAGCATTTGGGATCCCTCCATGCCTTCCATTTCTCTTCTTCTTTGTAGGTTTGGGAGCATTCAAAAGCTTTGTCTTCAGTGTCAGAAATCCTTTCTTGTGCTTTCTCTATTCTGTTGCTGAGGGATTCTACTGTATTTCTCAGATCTTTGAGGGCTGCAACTTCTTGTCTCAATGTGTCAAAATCTTTGGTCATTTTGTCTTTGAATTCATTCAATTCTTTAGACATCTTTTGGGTCATGTTTTGGATTACTGCTTGAAATTCTAATTCCATCTTTTCCTCCATTCTGCTGATCTTATTTGCTATCCAGACTCTGAATTTGATTTCTGACATCTCAGCCAATTGTTTATGCAAAGGATTTTGTGCTATATCTACCTTGTCATTCCTTTGGTAAGTTGATCTACTCTGATTATTCATATTGCCAGAGTTTTTCCATTGATTCTGCCCCATGATTATTTTTCACCGTGTCCTCTGGCCATCCTCAGAGTTGGGAAGGTGTCTCTCCAAGATCAGACCTTGGCAGGATCACTGGAAGATATTTCTAGGCAGTGACCTAGTGTAGCTCCTCTGGAGCTGCCCCAGCTAGGGAGTTGTGTTTCTGGGAGCAACTCCAGAGTGGAGAAAGTCACACACGTTCCAGCAGCAGGGCTGGGGATGTTGCCCATGGTTCTGGCAATACCTGGCTCCCAGTGGCTTTGGCAATGAGAATGGGTGGCTCCAGCAGTCCCTTGTCTGGTGGAAGGCTTGGCAGAGAGGTAGGGAGGGCCTCGGAGGGAGGGCACCGGTCGCGTGACTCCCTGAGTCCCTGGGCAGATGGACTGGTGAGGCTGGTGAGGAAGCAGGGAGGGCATTGGAAGGAGGACGTGGGTTGTGCAGCTACCAGAGATCCTGGCTGGGGCATCACTGGCCAAGGCAGGCTGGGGGTCTTGGCAGTGAGGTCTTCGGCAGAGTCCCATGTGTTTGCAGGAGTTCTTGGAGTGGGGCGGACCTGGGTATCAAGGCGGCGTGATTCCTGGCGGGGTCTCTCACATCTGCCGGTGTCGCAGGCACGAGGCAGCCTGGTTCCAAGGCAACACAGCCCACAGCGGGGTTGCTCCCACCTGCTGTAACCCCTGGAGTGGGGCAGGCCTCAGGCTGGAGGCTGCATGGCCTGCATGGGGTTGTTCCTACCCGCCACAGCCCCTGGAGTGCGTTGAGCCTAAATGCCAAGAAAACACAGCCTGCAGCAGGTCGCTCATGCCCACTGTCATATGTGGAGTGGGGCGCACCTGAGTGTCCAGGCGGCGGGATTCCCAGCGGGGTCTCTCAATTTCGCTGGGGGTCACGGGCAGGAAGCAGGCCTGAGTCCGGAGGCAGCACGGCCTGCGGCGGGGTCACTCCTGCCCTCTGTACCCCTGGAGTGAGGTGGGTCTGGGTCCTGAGGCTGTGCAGCCTGTGTCGGGGTCACTCCTGCCTACCACATCCCCTGATGTGGTGCGGGCCTGGGTGCCAAGAAAGCGTGGCTGGAGGTGGGTCGCTCATGCCCACCAGCATCTCTGAGGTGGTGCAGGCCTGAGTGTCGAGGCTGTGTAACTCCTGTTGGGGTCTCTCATGTCTGCTGGTGTCTTGGGCAGGAGGCGGCCCTGGGTACCGAGGCACCCTGGGTCACTCCTGCCCAATGCAACTCCTGGAGTGGGGCGGGCCTGGGTCCCAAGGCTTCTCGGCTTGTAGCAGGGTTGCTCCCTCCCACCACAGCCCCTGGAGTAGGGCTTTCCTGGGTGCTAAGCCGGAGTGGCCCATGGCAGGGTAGTACACTATGGTTCCTGGCTGCGGTTGGCCATTGGGGAGGGGGAGGCTCAGTGCGCCCCCGGAATCCTTTTCCAGGTGAGGCACTTGGTTTAACAGAGAGAGTGGAGGTGCTGCTTGAGAACCTCCTCCCACAGTCTCAGCAGAGGTTAGGCTTCTGGTTTGTCAGGTAAGGGGGGAAAAGGTGTACTGGAAGTTCAGAAGGGTTGGAAAAACTTTAGTTCAAATTTTTTGCCTAGCAAGAGAGTGTTCAGAATCATGGAGGAGTAATCCCCACTTCCCACAGCACTCACCTGTGGGGTGGGACAAGAGGTCCACAGTTCACTGTTCATCTGTAGAAAGCCCGCAGGAGTGGACGAAGAGGAAAAAAAGAAAGGAAACAGAAAGCAAAAAAGATCACATGTTTCTTGGGGAGGGGATGGATACTTTTCCTTTCAGATGAATTTTGTACCTAAAGCTTGCTTTCTTGGATTTGCAGCTTGCCTCAGCAGAGGTGATCTGCAAGTATCACTTCTCTCTCAGCTGGGCTCCCACTCTTCAGCTCAATTGGGGATTTTCTTTACGTTATCCTTCTCCTTGGTCAGGAGCCTCTCGCCGGAGCTGCTTCTAGTGGGCCATCTTTCCCCTCCTTCCTTGAGATTTTGTTTCTCACCTCCTGGATCTTCTAACCTGGGAGGTTTCACCTCTGAGCCCAGGCCTCATCCTGTGAGGTGTTTGGGGTTTTTTTTGATTTGGCACTCAGTTGAACTACCTTGGGAAAATTTGGGCAAGAGTGCAGAGGTCTTTGAGTGTTGTCTAGGGCCCCAGACTGAGCAACTGAGTCAGACAGAGCTACCAGTGTTTGGTTGTCATCATTATTGTATATTTAGCATCACAAGATTTGTGTGTTGAAGATGACTATGTCAAACTGGCCATAGAAGCCACAGTTAAAAGGATGCACAAGCATTTAACCATCTGCAGTTGTATCTATGCATATGGCAATTTTATTTTTGCATTTTTTAATTAAATCATAGCTGTGTACATTAATGCAATCATGGGGTACAATGTGCTGTTTATATATACAATTGGAAATATTTTCATCAAACTGGTTAAAATAACCTTCACAGCATTTTCTTAGCTATTGAGTCAAGACATTTATATTCTACATTTAGCAAATTTTACATGTACCCTTGTAAGATGCACTCTAGGTGTGGTCCCACCAATTACCCTCCCTCCACCCATCCTCTCCTCTCCCCTCCCCTCCCTCTATTTTAATGGATTTTTTTAAAACAAAAAATTAATGACACAGACTAGACTATACTTGTGTTTTTTTCTTTCATGTTTTTGTGTGGTTGTTCATACATTGGTTTCATATTAGTATTGAGTACATTGGATATATATTTTTTTCTATTCTTGAGATACTTTACTGAGAAAGAATCTACCTAACGGGAGGGGAGGGGATGGAAGGTGGGAGGGCGATTGACAGAATCTCACCTAAAATGCATAATTGTGACAGTGTTCATCATGCCCTGGAGTGAGGAGCTGAACTACTACTACTTGAAATAATTGAAAATAATGTAACCTAAACATTTGTACCCTCATATTAATCTGAAATAAAAATAAATAAATAAATAAATAAATAAAGTGAAAAAAATAATGACATAACAACTTGCTCAGTGAATATGTTCACATTTAACCTTGAGATATCTTCAGAAATATTTTTTATAATTTTTAAAAAATTCTTTTGAGGCATTTCATGTCTTTTCTTTTTTAGAATTTTCCCTTGAAGAAATTAAACTGGTAATATTTCTGTATAAGATGTTCATCAAATTAAGCCCAAATATCAGAAACATATATGTGTAAATTATTAGTGTAATATTTCTATCAGCAATGACAGTGGTTGTTATTTTGAAATTTCTGGATATTGTATCATTAAATCTGTATACTTTGAGAATATATAATCCTATTTTTATGCATTTTTTGTTGATAATTAAGTTCCTAATGCACATAATATGCTGAAATTATCATGTCAATAGTATTACTAGGAATAAAAGATTGTCAAAATCAAACATGCCTCATCTTAGTTAACTTTCAGGAAAATTTTATATTTTTGAACTGTTCCCATCTCCACTTAGTGAAACATATTATCTCTAGCAGTCCATTCCTCTGTATACTCATGTTTTTCCTCTTGCTATGCTGAATACTATTTTAAGTCCCTTTTTCAGATCACCAAACGTTGTAGAGCTCTTGGTGTTCTGAATGCCCTCTCATTAGTGCCAAAAAATGTTTCCACCAATACCTAGTTCATACTACTTAAGCTTTCCAGGTTCAACAATAAAAATTTTTTATGCACCCTAGGTGAAAAATTAAAAAAAATAAGAACTAGAGCTATAATGAGGGATAATTCAGGTTGGTTTTGAATTTCTCTTTTGTGACATTTAATTATTAGAAGAAATCAGATTAAAGTCTACAGAGGACATTAAGAAATTTATTTATTCTTATTTATAAGAAATTTATTTTCCAAGATACTTTCCATCCTATTATTCCAGGATATTTTCCATCCTACTAAGACAATGTTAAAGAACAAATAATGGGAAGGTACCTTGACTCATGAAAACTTTAAGGTACTTACATTTTAGTGAAGCTTAAAGGAAACCACATAAGGGTCATGCCACTCAATGGCATAACTGTGCAGAGCAGTGTAAAGTTGGATGTACTGGAAGAAGAATAACATATGTCTATGTTCCCCAGAAATCTCTTTATCTCAAAACTTAGGATGGTATGTTCCTATAGAGGGATCCAATGCCTGTAAAGCTTTGCATATTTATAAGGATGAAGAGGAAGGGAATATCTATGTGATTAGGAAAAAAATGAAAGCACTATGTCATAGAAATGGCCTTGTATTGGGTATTAGTGTCTTCTTTCTGCTAAGCAAACACAGACCTGCTGATCATAATTTGAAGTGAGGTGTCTGTTGCTGTACACTTACCTACATGGTCGATGATGCAGAGGAAGCACTGCAGACAAAATTATTGATTTAAAAAGGGAACACTGAGGCTCACTCTGGCACTCAGCAAAACCCATTTTTACTAAGACTCTTATATACCCCAAAGCATCAGATAACAATATCTAAGGATAAAGAACACAAAATGTAACAAAATCTGCCATAAACACTCCTTGTTTGCATTAATACAACAAAGCACATAAACACCTTTCTAAGCTAAGAATGTTCTGTTTGAAGATAACAACAATGGAGATAAACCACAAAGGTTCTGTGTTCTCTGTTCTGTTTGCCTACTTCCCTATATGATTAACTGAAAGTTATTGTGTAAATTGAAGTAGGGAACAAAGTACTATGGCGCACTCCACCAGGCAAGTGATTAATCCCCAGCTGCGACTTGGTGGGGCCCTCTGGCACATTCTTTCCCTTAGGGCGTAACTGCCTGCATTTTTCAGCAAGGTCGCTTCTGTAAAATGGGGGCGAACATCCCTCAAAACTCACATCTAGCCCACATACTGGAAATGTTCCTTCTCAGGGCCTTATACCTCAAGGAGCACAAATGAGACTGATTCACCTTACAAGGGTGAAGGGGACTGTGTCTCTTCAGGTATCATGAGAGGAGAACAGATCAGTCTCAAGAACCACCAGATTGGTTTGTTATTAAAATATTTATTTGGATTTTTAAATTTCCTTCAATTTTTACTTTCTCATATTAAAATTTGAGTAAAATTAAACTAAATATTTTTATTAAAATAGTGTTTATAATATAGTCTTATTTGACAGTTTTTATAGCCAATGATTATTTCATCTGTCTATTTTTCTATTTGTCCTTCTGACTGTGTATAAATGTAGACATATGTCCTGAAAGATATTAATATAACCTAACAATAGGAATTTCTAGAATTAAATGCATTCTTTTTACATTTACCTTTTTCTGTACTTTTTAATAATGGGGAAGTGATTATGTTTTATTAATCACAAAAGTGATCATTTTTCAAGAAATCTTCATGCAAACACAAAAAGATGATAGATGATAACAGAAATTTATTTTTAGTGGAAAACTATGCATGAACATTTCTTTGTTAACAGAAGGACATTTAAAAAAAAGAGAGAGAATAAAAAGAAAAATCCTTAAGACATAGAAAAATAACCAGTGTGTCTGGAGAGTATAAAACTACCAAAGCAGGTCCTTGTCTATGGTTAGGATTTGGAATTTTAATCTATTTGTATGTAAAATAGACAGTCATTGGTAGCAGGGTATTTACATGATCAAATTTGTGCTTTAGAAAGATCATTCTAGCTGGGTGCAATGGCTCATGCCTGTAATCCTAGCACTTCAGAGGCTGAGGTGGGTGGATTGCCTGATCCTAGCACTTGGGAGGCTCAGGTGGGTTCAAGACCAGCCTGAGCCAGAGTGAGACCACACCCCAAAAAACTAGCAGGGTGTTGTGGCAGGGTCCTGTAGTCCCAGCTACTTGGGAGGCTGAGGCGAAAGAATCACTTGACCCTAAGAGTTTGAGGTTTCTGTGAGCTGTCATGCTATTGCACTCTACCTAGGGAGACAATCTTTGTTTAGAAGAAGAAAAGAAGGAGAAGACTAAGTAGGAGAAGGAGAAGAAGAAGAAGAAGAAGAAGAAAAAGAAGAAGAAAAGGAAGCATTCTAAAGCTGCTGTATGGATGATGAACACTGGTGGTTGGGAGTACCAGGTGCAAAAGTGGAGAAAACAAAGCCAGTTAAAAGATATTTGCAGAGTGAAACATATCTATTATTTAGAAGATGAAAAAGGAATGAATGATATGTTTTTGGTTTAAGCAACAATGCTTTTTTTTTTATTTTGACAAGGAATACTTTGAGGTAAATGGATTAGGTGTGGGGATGCTTGGAATATGTTTCAGAAATAATAAATTTGAAATAAATTTATCTCCTAAGTGGAAATAGCAAGAAGATATTTGCGTATGTGCCTGAAGTGTAAGGAAGGTCAGGGCTGAGGATAGAAATGATGCACCTCGATACTTTCTTCGGGATACATCCACCTGGAAGACTTATCCAAACCTGGAGATGGTTTCTTTGAAACCATAGAACTGAACAAAATTTTCTAATTTTTGAATTATAACTTATGTGACCATGAAAATAGAGGAATGAAGAGGGAAAATTAGTTGAAAAAAAATGCTCTCTCTTATGAAAATCTAAAAAAAAAAAAATCTACCTGTAAATTGATAAAGTGTAATGGGGAGATTGGTAAGACAATGCACCAGTTCTCTAACTACTATCTGGCTTTCATTTAAGCTTGCTGGCAAGGGGCAGTCATGAGAATTGTCAGAGTTTTGTCAACACTTAAGTAGGCTTCCGTGGAATATGTTTTTAACTTATTTGTATGCAATACTAGTTTCCTGGCCATCATCTTTAATTACATTTCAGGAAGTTGTGCCCCCTTTCTCAGTTGGTTACTGATGGTGCTTTTTTGTCCCCACATTCATAAGCACTGGGAAGGAATATGATTTGAATAATGTCCTGTCTTCTAATTCAATGGTGAAGCTTGCCTAAATAATATTGGTTTACACAGTGTGAATAAGTGTATCTGTTCCCTGCCACTGTGTATAGGGTCAGTCAACTGAGTTAGCAAACTCATCCCAAAAAAGTGCTATGTACTTCATTGCTAAATATCACTATGGTCACCTTTAAAGTACTTGCCATGGGAAGTAATGCACAGATGCAACTAATCCACCCTTCAAAGCACTTCTAGGATGAGTTCACAAACTTAATTGTTTGACCCCTACAGCAACTACTCTGATGGCCATTCTAGAAAAAGAGTTCCAAAATTGCTTTGAAGTGAGGATGAGGCATGGGAATTTGTGCAGAGCTTTCCAAGAGGATTACCTAGAAGGTGATTGTAGAGATAGTCAGTATTGAGTTATGTAGCATGTCTTCTAGGATGAGTTTGTGAACTTAAAATTGTTTGACCTCAAAGTTTGGCTGCCTTCATATGCTTAGAAAAATTTCTTATTTACTTTAACTATTTCCCCAATCTGACCACTTACCTCATCAAATCAGCACCAGATAGATTTGAGCACGAAGTGCTGAAAAAGAAATGTTCTTGAAAATACCTCTCCACAGCTTTTCTATTTTCAGCTTAGGGCCATTGGCTTTGAAAGATAGTCTGGGCTGGAGGAAAACCTAGCAGCCATTCAATTTAAAAATCGTATTGAATAAAAGCCTCTACCACTTACCTGTGGACCTTTGTGGAGGTTTCATGGACAGAAAAAATAATGAAAATATAATTAAAAGGTTGCTATTGTCTATAGTTTTGTTTTGTATAAAAGATTTCAACAGGGATCCATTATTATACTCCAGGAGACCTTTACTCACCTTGGCTTAATGGACTCTATTTTTCTCTGAAGAAAATCAGAGGTATGGATGGACAATATAGATGCATGGGTTACATGATGAATTCTTACTCAAAAGTGGAAATGCTAATAGCTTGGTATGCCATATACATATATGTCTTGCTATGCTGTGACTGCCTTAACAAATAGGCGGATTGAGCATGTTCATTGCAGTCTAGCTATAGATTGATAAATACTGGATATGTTCAATTCATTGAGCAGAATAAATAAATTCTTTATAAAAAAGCATCTTTTTAAAAATTTTATTGTCTTTATTATTAAATCATAGCTGTGTACAATAGTGTAATTAAGGAGTACAATGTGCTGGTTTCATATACAATCTTAACTACTTTCATCAAACTGATTAACATAGCCTTCCTGGCATTTTCTCAGTTATTATATGAAGACATTTGTATTCTGCATTTAGTAAGGTTCGCCTGTACCATTCTAAGATGCACCATAGGGGTAGCCCCACCAATTTCCCTCCCTCCACCCCAACCTCACCCATCCTCTCCCCTCTCACTATATCTTGCATTTTCAACATTAAAATGATCATTTAAATTTTTAATATTTTTAGTTTGCAGTTAATTATATTTATGTTTTTCTTTAAATCCTTCAGCACACTTATAATCATTATTTTAAAGTCATTTTCTGATAAGTCAATCATGGGGCATTTCTGGATCTGCTTCCTTTAACCAATTTTTCTCTTTGTAATTGGTAACCTTTTCCTGCTTTTTATTATAATTTTAACTAGACAGTGTGGAATTTATATTATTATTTTATTTTTTTCTAAAGAATGTTTGACTTCCAATGTTGCATGTGTATATATTTTTAATTGTTATATTCACTTGATGAAAATTTAAGCATCTAGATATATGAAGCAAATGTTAGCAGAAGTCAAAGGAGAACTACATAGCAATACAATAACTGTAGATGACTTCGATGCCCTAATTTCAACAATGGATGGATTATACAGACAGAAAATCTACAAAGAAATAGTAGGTTTGAATAACACAACAGAGCTAATAGACCTTACAGGCAGTGTAGAATATTCCATCCAACAGCAGCAAAAGATACAATCTTTTCTATTATTCACAGAACATTCTTCAGGGTAGACCATATGTTAGGCCACAAAACAAGTCTTAACAAATTTAAGAAAACTAAAATCATTTCAAACTAGAAATCAATAATAGGAGGGATTAGGGAAAATGTACTAACATGGAAGTTAAACAACGTACTCCTGAACAACCAAAGGCTCACAAAAGAAGTATCTTGAGAAATACAAAAATGGAAACACAATACATCAAAATTTAAGGATGCTGTGAAAGCAGTTTCAAGATAAAAGTTTATAGCAATAACAGCCTACGTTTAGAAAAAAAAAAAAATCTCAAACAACCCACTTCGCACACCTCAGGAAATTAGGAAAAAAAGAGCAAACTAAACCCAAGGTCAACAGAAAGAAGAAAATAATAAAGATAAAATAAAAATCAAATAAATAGAGACTTGGATAAATAATAGAAAGACCAATGAAACTAAGAGTTGGTTTTTTGAAAATAAAACACAATTGAGCAACTTTTCATCATACTAGCCACAAAAAGAACTAAATAAAATTATCAATGAAAGGGAGGCTATTACAAGCTATTCCACAGAAACACAAAGGCTCTTAAGAGACTACTATGAACAATTATACCTAAAATTGGATAAGCTGAAGGGAACAGATAAATTTCTACAAACATATAATCTATCAAAATTGAATCATGAAGAAATAAAAAAATCACAATAGACCAATAACAAATAAGGATATTTAACAGTTATCATAAACCTCCTATCGACAGCAACTATAAAAACATGAGATTCCATAGATTTATGGGTAAATTCTACCAAGTGTTTAAGGAAGAATAAATGTCACTACTTTTCAAAAATTTCCAAAATATTGAAGAGGAGAGATCACTTCCAAACTAATATTATGAAGCCAGCATTTCTAAGGCCACTAAGAAAAAAAATGTATAGGCCAATACCCCTGATGAACATAAGATGCAAAAATCTTCAGTAAGAATAGCAACAACAAAAATACTGGCAAACTGAAGACACCAGTGTATTAAAAGCAACCTACATCATGATCAAGTGGTATTTATGACTAGAATGCAAAGATAGTTCAACATATGCAAATCAATAAATGTGATATACCACTTTAATCAAACAAATTATAAAACCCTCATCATTTTCATAGATTCAGAGAAAGCATTTGACAAAACATCCTTTCATGACAAACATTCACAATGAATCAGATATACTAGGAATGCACCTCAAAAGACTAAAAGCCATATATGACAAACCCACAGATAACATCATATTCAATGTTCAAAAGTTGAATAATTTTGCTCTAAGATAAGAAACAAAAAAGAATGCTCATTTTTCCCACTTCTATTCAATATCATACTGGAAATCTTAGCAAGAGCAATTAGGCAAGAAAAAGAATTAAAAAGTATCTTAAATGGAAGGAAAGAAGTAAAATTACCTTTGTTTGTACCTGACATGACCTTCTATGTAGGATTCCCCAAGGAAGCCACCAAAAAATTGTTCAAATTAATAAACAAATTCAACAAATTTTCAGGATATGAAATTAATGTAAAAAGTTATGAAAACAACTTAATTTATAATAGCAACAAAAATAATACTTAGATATAAAGGTAATCATAGAGGTAAAAGATCTGTATGTTAAAAACTATAAGACATTAATAAAAGAAATTGAGAAAGATATACATAAATGGAAAGGTATCTCACTTTCATGGATTGGAGGGATAATATTGTTAACATGTCTCTATCAGGCAAAGGGATCTACAGATTCAATCTGTAGAAAAATTCTAATGGTATTTTTCACAAAAGTACGAAAAAATCTTAAAATGTATAGAGAACCACCAAGGATATTGAATGCCAGGGATAGCTATTATCAAGAAGATAAGAAATAACAATTTTGCTAATAATGTGGACAAAAGGAAACTATAAGAGTTACTATAAAAAACTATAAGAGTTTTGTCCACATTATTAGAAAAATTTATTGTCTCTTATCTTCTTGATAAGAAGATATAGTATAGCCATTATGGAGATCTATATGAGGTTTCCTCAACAAATTAAAAGTAAAGCTATGGCTAGCAATTCCAATTCTACATATACATACAAAGAAAGTGAAATTAGTATCTTGTTGATATGTGTGCACGTGCATATTTGATGCAGCATTAGTCACCATAGCTAGTATACAGCAACAATCTAAGATCCATTAGCAGATGAATGAATAAAGAAAATGTGATATGGACACACGCACACCCACAAAATTGAATATTATTCATTCACAGAAAAGAAGAGAATCCTGCTATTTGAAGCCTATAAGACATTATACTAACTGATATAAGCCAGAAATAGAAAGACAAATACTGCACTATCTCACTTACATGTAGAAAAACACTAAACTCATAGAAACAGAGAAAGAATGGTGATTGCCAGAAGTTGGGGAATGGGAGAAATGAGATGTTGTCAAAGAGTTCATACATCATAAAATGTGTAATTTCTGGAGATGTAAAGTACAGCATGGATAGTAATGAATGTGTTAATTTAAGGAAAAAAAAGAATCTTGAGCTTTGTCTTAACAAGCAGTTAAGTAGCTGATGGGTGGACTTAATTCTTAGAGATCTCTTTATGAGCTTTGTTAAGTCTAGAGTAGATTTTTCTCGGAGGCTTCTTTGGCCCTACTAAGTGTCCTGTGTGTTCAAACTCTCAAATTCCACATTGTCTCACAGCCACACATGAGCTCTGGGGATTGCTCAGCTTACAATTCAAAGTTTTCCTACACCATAGAATATTACCCTACACATATGCAGCTAGTATCCAACTAAAAAACTTAAAATGGTCTCTACACATACTTCTAGGACCCTTTTTCTATGTGGACTCCAGATTTCAGCCTCCTTAGCCTACTCAAATTCTAATCTTTATCTTCCCAACTGGGAGAGTCCACTATACTTTGCTTTGGTTCCTCTCTCTCTCCTATGTTCCAAAAAGTGTCTACAAGAAGAAACTGGCACAAACACAGGACTTACCTCATTTGTTTCCCTTCTCTAAGGGATCACATTGCTGAGATGCCAGCTGTCCAATGCCTGAAAAGACTTGTTTAATATATTTGGTCCATTTTTTCCAGTTATTTATGGCAAGAAGGAAAGTCTGGTACCAGTTGGCTGGAAGTGGGAGTCCATCACACTGTATTTTAATTGCTCATTTTTGTAGAGTAATAATCTCAGTTTGAGTGCAGAGCTGAACTTCAAACATATTTGGTGTATTTATGTATTTCTCTTATCACTATTATAACAAATTACCAGAAATTTAGTGGCTTGAAACAAGAGAAATTTATCCTCTTAGAATTCTGGAGGTCAGAAATCAGAAATGAATCTTGCAAGGCAAAAATCAAGAGCTTGGCAGAAATGTTCCCTCTGGAGGTGTACAGAGTCCCTTCCTTTTCCATTCTAGCTTCGGGAGGCTGCCCACATTCCTTGGCTCAGGGCCTGGTCCTTCCAATCTCTGTTTCTGTTGTCGCATCACATTCTCTGTACTTTCATCTTCCTACCTCCGTTTTATAAGGACCCTCCGTATATATTGTATTGACCCATGTGTTCCAGGATAATTCCCCTATCTCAAGAAATTAAATCAGATCTCTTTTGTCATATATAATATCACTCATCAATTTTGATAATTAGGGTCTAAACAACTTTAGGGTAGGCATTATTCAACCTACCGTATTTGGTGACTTGTGTAACAATCACATAAGAATCTATTCACATGAAGATTTTGAATTTTGAACTAAGAAAGAAAGAAAAGATTAGTATTTATTCACGTGAGAATTTTGAATGTTGAATTAAGGAGGAAAGAAGAGATTTATGAATTGGCCATGGGAGTGGGCTAACAGGTGGGGAGGACATTGCACTAGTCAGGTTCTCCACAGAAACAAAGTCAACAGGATAAAGAGAAGAAAAAAAGAAAAATATTTATTTTTTTAAAAAGTTAGTTCACATGTATGTAAAGGCCAGCAAGTGAGAAATCTGCTGGGCATCCTGCAAGGTGCTGGGAATTCCAGCAAGACTTGATGCTTCAGATTTCGGTCAAAGGCAATCTGGAGGCAGAAACCCTTCCATCTTTATGAACTTCAGTCTTCAGTCTTTTCTCTTAACGTCTTGAAATGATTGCATAAGGTCCAAAGTCTACTGATTTAAATTTTAATCCCATCTAAAAATATATTCACAGCAACATCTAGATTGGTGTTTGATCAAACAGCTGGGCACCATAGACCAGCCAAGTCAACACTTAAAAATAACAATCACAGACAGCACAGTGTTTGTCCTCCTCCCCGATCACCTGAGGAGAAGAGTTGCTGTAAATAGATTGGTAGCGTTCATTTACATAAGAAATTTAAGACATATTTTTATAGAATAGGGTATGACTGACATGGGGAGTCTGATGTGAATTTAAAATCATTTTGGCATCTTGAGCCTTTGGAAGCCTTGAGAGCACTGAAACTTAAATGTTGGTATGGAATTTTACATTCTTATAGTAAGGAGAGCCTCTTTTTAAGAACTTCAATCTCAGACAGTGTCAATGGGAAGAGGCCCCTTTATGAGACAAAGCCCAAGCTGACACGTGGATTCCTGAACATAGGTGAAACACTCCCTACAAACTCTCAACACCTTGAGGTAGATTCTGCAAGGCCCTGGGTATCCTTTTTGAATTGGGGCAAATAACATCAAAATCTATGTTATAATATTAAAGTGATCTAATATGTATCTGTTACAGGAAAACATCTAAGAAAATGCTAGTTACAGTTATCTACCTCCCCATGAAGTAAGAAGCTACTTCAGTGGTGATGATTCTTATTCACCACTCTATCTTGAGTACCAATCAATACAGATTTGATGAACGAAAGAATGAGTCAGTGAATAAGTAAGAAGAAAGATATATCAGAGAGAAGAAAATTTAAATAACTAAATTCTTCATAAAATCTTTCCTCAGGCTTATATCTTTAAGAGTTTCTCCTATGCTTTCTTCTAGAAATTTTATAAAGAAGACTCCATTGGCAATTGCAGCAGCATCAAAACTAAACAATCAGGACCTGATCAAGTTAAAAGCCTCTGCTCAGCTAAGGGCACATAAACAAACCAAATAGATGACCTTAAGGATGGGAGAAAATAGTCACATGTTACAAAACTGAAAAAAGGCTAATAGCTAGAATGTATAGATAACTCAATCTACAGATATATCAATAAGAAAAGAACAAACCCAATTAATCACTGGACAAGAGAAATGAACAGAACCTCCTCCCAAGAAAACAGAAGAATGTTTACACATCAAAAATCGCGTGTAAAAAATGCTTATTGTCCCTAAGCTTCAGAGAAATGCAAAACAAAGTCACTTTGAGATATCACCTATCTCAAAGCCCAGTCCCAAAGTCCCAAAGCTGCAGATGTTGGCAGAGAGAAGGGAACACATACACACTGTTGGTGGGACTGCAAACTACTACAACCTCTATGGAAAGAAGTATGGAGAATCTTTAAAGAGCTAAAAGTAAACCTTCCCTTCAATCCTGAAATCCCATTACTAGGTGTCTATCCAGAAGAAAAAAAATATTATTTTGTCATAAAGATATTTGCATGCAAATGTTAATAGCAGCTCAATTCACAATCACATAGATGTGGTAACAACCCAAGTGTCCATCAACCTATGAATGGATTGATAAGCTGTGGTATATGTATACTGTAGAATACTATTTAGCCATAAAAATGATGAAGACTTTATGTCTTCTGTATTTGCCTGGATGGAGCTGAAGCATATTCTCCTTAGTAAAGTATCTCAAGAAGGGAAGAACAAGCATTCCATGTACTCAATACTAAGTTGAAAGTAGGAGAAGAACAACTAATTACAGACCCACATGAAAGGAAAAACACAATTAAATTCAAGCAGGGAGGAAGGGGGAGGGCCTCATTAAAGCTCCCACCTGATGGGGTTTATGGCACACCTCCTGGGTGAAAGACTCAACTACAACTCAGGCTTTCCCTAACAAATGCAAACAATTTAACCTCATCATATGTACCCTCATATTAATCAAAACTAGTAATAGATACATACGTAAATAAATAAATAAATAATTACAATAACTAGGGAGAAGTTTGAAAATAAGTTGTATTCCACATTTGTTATATTTCATATTCCCTATTCCAATTACTCAGTCATGCAAAATTCCAGGAAACACATGAATTGTGACACCACAGACAAAGCGACATAGGAACAGAGCTCTTGAATTTAAACATAGCAGAATTATAAATCACTGTCAAATTCCAACATGTCAGTGTGTCTGGTGGCGAAGGGGAGTACAATGGAGGGAGCCATTCTCTCTTACTGAGGGTCAGAAGCTATAAACCCCTTGCTGACCTCCTATGCATGCTGTGCTGGGAGCGTTCTTTAAAATAATACTAACAGGTGTTTTGTTTTTAAGCATAAGAACAAAACAGTTTTGAGGAGAGAAGGTGATGACACTGTTAAGGGAGTAATTGCATAGAAGGAAATAAAGTGTTCCAACATCTTTGCTTGTGGGATTTTCAGGGTATTGAAGGTGGGAAGGCACAAAAGAAGAAGTGAGACAGATAATAGAAAAACCATGAGGGTAGACATAACAAGGAACAAGGGAAGGAGAGGATCTCAGGAGAAAGAACTGTAAAGGACCAAAGGCTTCAGAAGATTAGGGAGGATAATAAATTAGAAGGATTTTTAAAATTTCACAACTGCAAACTATTTTAACAGGTAAAGTATTGTCTCCAAGGGATGAGACGATAATGATGTAAAGTGGGTAGAATGGTTGATTTGGATAAGTTATAAGAAGCAAGAAGTTTGAGAATTTGATCTATGAAGATGCCCGTGAAGCAGGAAATTAATAGAGAGGTCAGAAACTTCACACTGGTAACTTCTGTTTTCTTCCTAGAGCAAGATTAGAAATGGCTTCTGAGTTAAAGGCAGGGTGGTGGGGAAGCAGATAGAAAAGAATCACAAAGATCTGAAATAATAAATGGGAAAAAGTCATTAGGGCTCTTAATAATACTGGGCACTAATCTACCTCATTCTGTGATTTTTTTTTCTTTCTTGTCATACTAGGAAACCCTGGTGCAGGTGTCAAGGAAGCAGATTGAACAAGGGTTGCTGTTTTGCCAGGCAGAGATGTGTCTCACAAGGGCAAGAAGTTGAAATGATGGCTCCTGCACACATTCCCAGATGAGTAGAAAAGGAAGGTGTCGGATGATACTCCGGGATAAGATGGAGAAATAGAAGGCATTTGGAATAAAAATGTGTGTGCATTAGTCACGGTTCTTCAGAGAAATAGAACCAACAGGGCATGCGTGTGTGTGTGTGAGAGAGAAAGAAGAATTTTTTAAGTTGTCTCATGCAATTGTGAAGGCTCGATAAGTCTAAAGTCTACCTGGTGGCCTGGTGGGCTGAACACTAAACCCCAAGTGAAGAGTCGAAGTTGGAGCCCCAAAACTGTTTGCTGGGAAAATTTAGATTTCCTTCTTATTTGAGAGAGATCTGTCAAATGTTTGGGCACCATGGCCCAGCCAAGCTAACTCATAAAATCATCTAATACAAGGTGCAATGAAGAAGGGCGGGTGTTAGTATAATAAAAAGAAAATAGAAAGATTAAACATTCTGTTCAGAAAACAGGATATTTCTACTTAAAGTTCAAGAAGTGAAACATTTTTCAGGATATAAGAAGGTCTGATGTTGTGGGTATAAAGTTGAAATAAATAAGATTGTAAGAGGTCAAGAAACTGTGAAGTTAGAGATTTGAGTGGGCATTGAAATTAAACTAAAATCAGTTGGGATAATGACAGGACTGGTTCCCTGTGGAGGAGGCCGTTTCTGGGTTCTGGGCACCAAATGTCAAGAATGAGCACAGGTGCCTAGCCGATGACAGGGTGATCACAGACACAAAGCAATCACCATCATCATACATTTATTAATGGACAAAAGCACACAAACCATAAAGGAAAACACATCTCAAGGAGCAAGATGGGTCCCTTTCCATGAGTGGAGAAAAGACTTCAAAGTCGGGACACATATTGTCTTTTATAGACTAATGAAGCGATCTACTTCAGCCTTTCCCCTGGCAGAGTTGGCTATTGCCTCCTGCCTTTGGGTAACTGACAGCTTGGGGTTACATAATAATAATTGTTCTTTTTCAAAATTTGACATTAATATGAAGGTACAAATGATTCGATTACATTGTTTGCATTTTTTAGGCAAAGTTCAAGGTGTATTTAAACCCTTCACCCAGGGGGTGTGCTGTGTACCCTTACATTGTGTGCATTAATTGAGACTTTACCAATGTTCCTCCATTCTCCCCTCTCTCCCCACCTTCTCTTCCCTCCCTCTCCCTGGGACATGAATTTAGTTATGTTTTCCTCTTGTGTGGGGATGTAATTGTTTATCCAGTGGGTTCATATTGGTATTGTGTACATTGGATACTTGCTTTTCCATTGTTGTGATTCTTTGGTAAGAATGTTCTTCAGCTCCAACCAGGTTAATACAAAGATGCAAAGTCTCCACCTTTTCACGGCTAAGTAGTATTCCATCGTGTACACACATCACAGCTTATTTATCCATTCATGAGCTGATGGGCACTTGGGTTTGTTCCTGGACTTTGCAATTGTGAATTGAGCTGCGATGAGATTCTAATGCCAATGTCCTTAGAGTAAAATTTTTTTTTCTTCTGGGTAGATACTTAGTAATGGGATCATGAGATCAAACCAAAAAGAGGTAAACTGGACTGAAGTGAACTGGTAGTATGTGAAATTAGGGGTAGATCTCAAGAAGAAGAAATCGAGGCACTCAGCAACCACACTTTTACATAACAAACTTCTCAACACACATGCTCTTTCCAGGAACCTTCCTAAAGAACCCTTGTAGGGGTGTGGAAATTTGCAAATTTAATCATATGATAATGAACACAGTGGGCCCAGGTCTGTGTAAGGTCACTAGGGGCTCCTACTATCAGTTCCAACTCAGGAAGAGTCAGGACTCCCTTAAGGCGTTTCCTATTCTCTGCCCCCACCCCCAGCCACACCCTTACCTTCCATCCTATCAAGGAGAGAACCTGGAGGCAGGATGGCATGTCTGCTCCCAGGCCCAGCTGCTGATGCCTTACCTGTTAGGGAGACAGGTTGTGAACTTCTCGCATCTCCCCTGCCAGGTGGAGAGAAGGCAGCTGGGAACTAAGACTACAGGCGCAGCAGCCCTGGAGGGCAGGACCTGCCTTGTTGCAGGCATAGCTCCACCTGGTGCCGACTGCCCTGCTCCTCTGCTTGCAGGCTGCAGTTCCACTCCAAGGTCACAGTGCCACACTGGTGCAGTCTAGGAAGGTGCCAATGCAGGCTGCCTCCTCCCTGGAGCCTTGGGCCTCCCCCATATGAGGCTGGCCATGCTGTGCTTGTGCCGTTACTGCCCCAACTAGACCTGGGTGAAGACATCAGCCATAACTGTAAGAAAGAAACACTTACAGATAAATTACAGATAGGAAGAGGAGTAAAGAGTATCCTACTTTGGCTCGGTGCCTAGGGTGCCTAGGGGGCCAGCCACATATACCGAAGCTAGAGGGTTCGAAACCAGCCTGGGCCTGCCAAACAACAATGAAAACTATAACCAAAAAATAGCTGGGCGTTGTGACAGGTGCCTGTAGTCCCAGCTACTTGGGAGGCTGAGGCAAGAGAATCGCTTAAGCCCAAGAGTTTCAGGTTGCTGTGAGCTGTGACAGCACTCTACCAACCGACCGGGACATAGTGAGACTCTGTCTCAAAAAGAGAATTCTAATAGTAATAGCTAAAATAAATTGAGTCCTTAGTATCTGCCAAACAGTTCCAATAACTTTTATATCTACTATCTCATTTTTTTTAATCTTAACAATGGTCAATTGGTTAAATACTATGAATATTTTCAGTTTAGAGATGAGGAAACTGAGTAACAAAGAAAATACATGAATCCTCCTAGGTCACACAGCTAGTAGAGGAGAGATAGACTTGGTAATTATCTATGACTATTTTTAAACATTTTACTACACTGTTACAAACAAACATAAACTTTAAAATGAAGATGAAGGAACAATGGTTTGGACCCAGCAAAAGCAAAATTCGATCCATGGAAAGCTTTTCATTTTTTTCCATTTGTTCTCTGGAAGAAGGCTCATCCTATATCCATGCAGAGTGCAGAGCACCACATTTTAAATTACACCTCATAGAAGACACAGAAACACACAAATATGTTTACCAGAAAAACATGAACACAAGAGAAAAATTCTACAGAGGTAAGGAAATCTGCTGGTAAGAGTAAGCAATGGGTGGTGTAAAGATGAGAGAATGAATGTATTTCCTACCATCCTATCCAGTAAATATTACTACTGCACATTTTACAGGTGATGAAATTGAAGGTATAAGAGTTATTCTAACAGTATTTGTTCTAGGTCACATAGCCTATGAGGAGAAGAACCAACAATATATGCCACATTTGTCAGAGTCTGCGCTCCACCCAGTACACGATAGAGGCAAATAATTGCAGTAGCTAACACTTGAGGGTGTATTCTATATCAGACACATTTATAAGTTTTATATATAGATTACATTGTATAATGTTCAAAAAATCCTATGAGATAAATACTATCAATATCTTCAATGTATAGATGGTGGAAATGTGGTTTAAAGGGGTAAAGTAACTTACCCAAGATCTAGTTAGACCTGGTGTCAGGGGTGAGATTCATACCCAGCTAATCTGTACAGTCTGCATTGAGATGTATTGCATTGTAATGTATACAGTGGCATACGTTAGGTATGCCATTCTATCTCTAAAAGTATATGTGCAGCCTATTGTCTGTCCTACTATCTGGCCCATTACAGCTTTATTGAATGCAGGTAAAATATAATACAATAAAGTATTCTTTATTATAGAATCCATGAATGGTTTCAGAAGATTTTCATCACAGCACCCTAACAAACTATTGTTAGTTAATTGGAATTGATTCACAATAGCTAAACTTGACATACTTTCCTTATTTCATGCTAGATTCCAGAAAGGACAGCAAAATTTAACTTAAGATAGCAAAAGGATAGTATGGTGGATTGATGTTCTTCAAATATTGCCTTTCCACACCTCTTTTCATTAGAGGGGACATTTCCCACATCCCATGGATGCTGGGCCTGGCTGTGGGGCTTGCTTTGGGTAAAAGAATGCCGGTGAAAATGTAGACATTCTAAGAGGCAAGACCTTTTTACCAGGGCTCTTGAGTTTCTATCCTTGAGAATAGGAAAGTGAGCCTCACATATCCTTGACCCCCTCTGCTTAAATATTGGAATGAAAACCACTGACGCAAGTCTAAATCCCAGTTGAATCTCAGAGTTCAGATTAACTCAAGTGAGCCCCACCAACCCCAGAGACAAATCACAGGAGGAAAGGAAGTCTTTGTGTCTGTAATACCAAAAGTTGTGAAAAGCAAAGAAAGTTACTAGGTATAAAGATGGCCAGTGCACAATTACCAGTGGTCAGTTCTCCAAGAAGACATAATTATCTATGCCTTGTTAATTGTGTGTTTGTAACAACAGAGCATCAAAATACATGAGGGGAAAGCTGATAGAGTTGCAAGGAGAAAGGGATGAATCCACTGTTATAGTTGGAGACTTCAACTCTCCTCTATCAGAAATACATAGATCCAATAGGCAAGAAGTCAGAAGGGTATAGTTGAACTGAAATCCACTATTACTCAATTAGATATAATGGAAATCTACAGACTACTTCATTCCACAACAGCAAGAATACACAGACTACTCAAGTTCACATGGAACATTCACCAAGATAAAACATATTCTGGCCCATAAAACACACTTTACCAAATTTAAAAGAATAGAAAACATAATCTCAGCTTTCAAATATGATAGAATTAGGAATCAATAGCTGAAAGATAGCTGGAAAATTCCAAAAATACTTGGAGATTAAACAACACACTTCTAAATAATATTTGGGCTAAGGAAGAAATGTCAACAGAAATTTAAAAGTATTCTTAACTAAATGAAAATGAAAATGCAACCTAACAAAATTTGTAGGATACTACACAAACAGTGCTCAGAGGGAAATTTACAGAATTGAATGAATTTATTAGGAAAAGGAGAAAGATCTAAAATCAGTCTTATAAACTACCACATTAGAAAACTAGAAAAGGAAGGGTAAATTAAATTCAACGTAAGGAGAAGAAAAGAAATAATAAAAATAACAGCAAATATCAATAGGACATTAATAGGGGAATTCAATAAAATCAAAACTGGCTATATGAAAATCCTAATATTCCTGTAAGAAAAGGCTAATTAATAAAAAGGAAAAGATAAAAATTAGTAATATCTGAAATGAAAGAGGAGACATCACTATAGCTCCTTGTACATTAGAAGGAGAATGAAGTACTGTGCAGTGGAACACTAGAACTTATTCCTTCTATCTAAAAAGATCATACTGTACCCCACAAATATGTACAAGTTTTATGTGTGAATTTAAAAAGTTATTACAACTAAATTAAAGATTTATAACAAGGCTCGGCATTGGTGGCTCAAGAGGGTAAGGCGTCAGCCACCTGCACCTAAGCTGGCAGGTTTGAATCCAGCCCGGGCCCGCTAAACAACAATGACAGCTGCAACCAAAAAATGGCCGGGCATTGTGGCGGGTGCCTGCAGTTCCAGCTACTTGGGAGGTGGAGGCAGGAGACTCGCTTGAGCCCAGGAATTGGAGGTTGCTGTGAGCTGTGATGCCACAGCACTCTATCCAGGGTGACAGCTAGAGGCTCTGTCTCAAAAAAAAAAGATTTATAACAATTAAAAAAATAAATCTTTATAAAGGACAACAAAGAAATACTATGAACAACTCCAATCCTATCTATAGGATTTGATAACCTATATGAATGTACCAATTCTTTGAAAGACACCAAAACGCAGGCAAGAGAAAACGGACAATCTGAATAGGTTTTACCTGTACAGAAATTGAATCAATAATTAATCTATTCAAAACAGAAAACACCAGGCACTGATAGATTCATTGGAGAATTCTACCAAATATTTAATGATGAAATACCTATTCTCTCTAAATGATAAAAGCATTGCCCTAATACCAAAACCAGACAAAGACATTGCAGAAAAAGAAAGCTAAGAGACTGGTATCTCTTATGACAGACAGACGTATGTAAAAAGTCTTCAACATGTCAAAAACAACAACGTATAAAGCAAATTATACACCATAAGTAGCAGAATTGGTCCCATGTACACAATGCTGGATTAACATTCAAAAATCAATTCCTATAATTTGTCACATCAATAGGCTAAAGAAGAAAAGCCCCAATATCATATTAACAAATACAGGGAAAAAAGCATGTTGACAAAACTCAACACTAATTCACAATAAAAAAGAATGCTCAGTATGCTAGGCATGGGGGGAATTTCAACTTCCTCTGTTGATTGAGAATATCTACATAGGACCTGCAGCTAACACTTAACATCGCACTTAATGATGAGAAGCTCAGATCTTTTACATTAAATTGAGAAACAAAGCAAGGACGTCCCATCTCATACTGTTTATCAGTACTGTATTAGATTCTCACCTAATGCAAAGAGGGAGGCAAAAAAAAAAAAAAAAAAAAGAGGGCAGGGAGGAGAGACAGAAGAAGAGATGCACATTGGGAAAGAAGAAGTAATCTGTGTTCGCAAGTGATGTGATCATCTATAAGAACCTACCCCCCAAAAAACCCTCATTGAACTGATAAGATAGGATAATGAGGGTTGCAGGATGCAGGGTTATTGATATGCAAAAGACAACTGTTCTCCTACATACCAGCAATGAGCAAGTGGGATTTGAAATTAAAGACATGATATAGTACCTCCCAAAATTAATTGTTTTAAATTAATGTACCAAAAGAATTATAAGAAGCAATGAGTAAAACTCTAAAATATGCTGGAAAAAAATTTAAAAACTAAATAAATGGAGGGATATCCCATGTTTGTGGGTAAGAAGGCTCAATATTGTCAAAATGTCAGTTTCTTAGCTTGATGTATATATTCAATGCAATCAAAATCCCAAATAAATTTTGTGGATATTGACAAACAACCCCAAGGTTTATATGGAGAGGCAGAAGACCCAGAATAGCCAACAAAATACTAAAGAAGAACAACGAAGTTGGAGGACTGATATAAGTCGACCTCAAGACTTGCTAGAGGGGCCCAGTAATCAAGACGCTGTGATATTGGAAAGAGAATAGATGAATTAATGTCCAGAGCAACAAGAACAGAGAGCCCAGGAATAGACCTAAATAAGTACAGTCATTTGTCTTTACAAAGGGGTGAAGGCAATATAATGAATAAAAGATAGTCCTTCCAATGTATGATATAGGAAAAACTAGGCTTCCACATGCAAAACAAAAAGCAATAAATTTAGACACAAACCTTATACTTTTCACAAAAATAAATTCAAATTGATTACAGATCTTAATATAAAAGATAAAGCTATAAAACTCCAAGAAAATAACATCAAAGAAATCTAGAAGACATTGGGTTTGATGATGATATTTTAGATGTCGTGCCAAAGCCAAGAGAGAAAGAATGAGTATGCTGGGTTTTATTAGAATTAAAAATTTCCTACCTGAAGAGACGCTGCCAAGAAAATAAAAAGACAAGCCACAGATGTGGAGGCAATATTTGTAGCCCTGTGATTAAACATGTACAGTGAACTTTTAAAACTCAGCCAGAAGTAAACAAAACCCTGATTAATAAATAGCAAAGACTTTAAAAGACACATCACCTAAGAGGACATAGAAATGGCAGATAAGACATTCCACATGATATGTCATCAGAGATAAGCAAATTAAAACAATAAGACGATACTGCTTCAATCTATTAGAATGATCACAATCCAGAACACCGATAATACCCAAGGCTGGCAAGGATCTGGAGCGACGATAACCATCATTCTTTGCTTGCAGGATACAAATGGTACAGCCACTTTGGAAAGTCGTTGGACAGTTTCTTAGAAAACTAAGCATATTCTTACCATATGATAAAGTAATTACACTACTTGGCATATCCTCGAGGGAGTTGAAGTATGTTCCCACAAAAACCTGAACTTAACAGCAGCTTTATACATAATTGCCAAAACTTTCATGTTACTTTCAAGTCATCAAAATGTCCCTTTGGTAGCTGAATGGATATGTAAGCTGTAGTACATCCAGACACAAGAATATTATTCATCACTAAGAAAAGAGAGAGAGAGATCTAGCTATGAAAAGACATGAAGGAAACTTTAAATGCATGTTACCAACCTGAAAAGCTGCATAGTGTATGATTCCAACTACACACCATTCGGGAAAAGGCAAAACTATGGAAGCAGTAAAATGGTCAGTGGTTGACAGGGCACTGAGGATTTGCAGGGCAAGGAAACTACTCTGTTTCATATGGTAACAGTAGATACAAGCCATTATGCATTTGTGCAAACACAGAGGATGTGCAACGCCACGAATGAACTCCAATCCAAATTATGGATGTTAGGGGACAAAGATGCATTAGTGCAGTCACTTTGCATAGGTAAGGGCAGGAGGCAGAGAAGAAATTTCTGTATGTTTCTCTCAATGTTTCTATAAATATAAATCTGCTCTAAAAATTAAAATCTATTCAATATATTTTCTAAAAAATGTTACTGGGGACCTCATTCATGATGAGGCTAAAGAAATAGATAGGGACTTGGTGCCCATAGCTCAGTGGTTTTAGGCTCCGGCCACATACACCAAGGCTGGAGGGTTCAAGCCCAGCCAGGGCCTGCTAAAGAACAATGACAACTACAACCAAAAGATAGCTGGGCATCGAGGTAGGCACCTGTAGTCCCAGCTACTTGGGAGGCTGAGCCAAGAGAATCTCTTAAGCCCAAGAGTTTGAGGTTACTGTGAGCTGTGACACCATGGCACTCTATCTAGGGTGACATAGTGATACTCGGTCTCAAAGAAAAAAAAAAAAAAAAGAGGTAAATGTTAGATCAGTCAAGGGCATAGAAAATTTTTTTTTATTTCAGAATATTATGGGAGTACAAATGTGTAGATTACATGGATTAATGCTCCACTGCTGGAGACAATATTCTAAGAGTGCCCATCACCCAGGTAGTATACATGATATGCTCCCTCCCCTTCCCACCTGCCTAGTTTCTGCTGAGTTTTATTTCTACCTGTGTACATGAGTGCTGTTTGGTTAGTTGCAATCTAATAGTGAGTGTGTCTGGGGTTTACTTTTCCACTCTTTCAATTTTTCACTAAGAAGAATGGCCTCCTGCTCCATCTAGATTTATACAAAAGGAATTAATTAAATTTTTCATGGCTGAAGGGACCTCTATGGTATAACGTGATTTTATATTATTATATATATATAATTCTGAAGCTAATAAGCAGAAAGTAGCTCAATCAGGTTTGCGTTTTTGAAAAGGTCATTCTGGCTGCAGTGTGAAGACGCATTTGGTCGGGTACTAAAATAAATGGAATGTAGATCAAGTGGGAGTCTATGTCAATTATTGCAGAGTAGAGATGATTGTGACCAAAAAAAGGTGTTGAAAACAAGAAGGGGAAGAAGTACATAAGAGAGATGCAGAAGCAAAGCCGACATTCTCATTGATAAATCAAACGTCCCGTACATGATGTAGTAAGGAAGTTGATGATCACTGCCTCTGTGAGTGTAGATACTCCGGTCACATTCTCATGTTAACAACGTGCTACCAACAGACGACAGCACGAATTTCCCCCAGCCTTAAAAAGAGACAGACTGTCTGCAAGGAGGAAAAATCCTCCTGATTTTCTAAATAGGTATCAGAGTGCTATTTGAATTTGACAGCTAAATTCACAGATTATGTAGCTTGCTTTGCACTGTCATCGAATCTGCAAGCTAGTGAACAATGTGACCATTTATTCCAGAAGGAATAAGCACCCAACCAAATCAGGGAGCTGAGAAACAGCTTTTAGTAATATTCTCATCAGAACTCATTCTGGCATCAAACTAAGTTCCCCAGACAAATTACTGAGATTTATACAGAAATTTCTCTTCTCCATATTTCTCTCAGCCAGAGCTTTACTCTAAATTACTTTAAGTTTCTTTCCTGTTTTTCTTTTTTTTCATAATATAAATGCCACTTCTTTCACCTCCAAGTACTTTCTCTACTTTATTGTCTGTTAACAAATCTTCTTAGTCTCCAGTAGAGTATTTTAGTACTGAGGATAAAATTAGAAAAGAAAATCAGATTTTGAGTGCTTTGAAAGAATTTTATCTACCGTTTTTTCTCAATAATATTTCTAAAACCTACCATACTGTTGAGTCTGTAAGCAATATTTAATAAATACTTGTCAAATAAAATAATAAATACATGAATGAATGAATGAAGTTAACTTACATGCCATTTTCAGAGGTCAGCCTTCTCCAATTCCTGTTATAGTGGTTCTCAACCTTCCTAATGCTGTAAGGTATTTTCATTGTTAAAAGGGGGTCACAACCCACAGGTTGAGAACCGCTGCTGTAATAGGTCCTGTTGCCCATTAATCACTCTTGCTTCTCCTTCATGGAAATATCCATGGTTGTAATTATGTGATGAACTGGGGAATTGGCTCTTTAACTTATATTTCCCAGCATATGTTAAGCTCCCCAAAAGCAGGTTTTGGGGGGGTTTTTTGTTTTATTTTGTAGAAAAAGAATCTCACTTTGTCACTCTCAGTAGAGTGTCGTGGCATCACACAGCTCACAGCAATCTCCAACTCCTGGGCTTAGGTGATTGCCTCAGCCTCCTGAGGAGCTGAGACTACAGGCACCTGCCACAACATCCGGCTATTTCTTTTGTTGCAGTTTGGCAGGGGGTGGGTTTGAACCTACCACCCTCGGTATATGGGGCCAGCGCCATATACTCACTGAGCCACAGGCACCACCCAACCAAAAGCAAGTTTTATTTGCCACTATCTCTCCATGCGTCATACCATGGCTAAAACACAGAAGTCAGGCAATGAACGTATGTTGTCAAATAAATATGTCATAAATAAAATAATTAAGGGATATGAAGAATCTTAGATAAGAGAAGGAATTTTCAGCTCCACATTCCCCTTGATTTTTTAGTTAAGGAAATGGAAGCCCAGAGAAGTGAAGTGACTTGCTCAGTGTATCATCGCTAATAAGTAGTCAGAGCTATATTTTAATCCCAGTTCTCTCCAACTCCGCAGCCTGTGCTTTGAAATGGAAACACGATGGCATGCTGCACCATTTAAGCGATGATATATTCATTTAAAGCACCAGAGATCACATTTTAGGGAGAAAAAGAGTTTGTAGTATGAGATGAATCAATCAGCCATATGGAAGGAAGAAAAAAAGAACAGGCTGCAAAGCTTCCTTTCACTTTGTACAATATGAATTGTCACAGGAATCAAATTTGGCACATACTGTAAAGCAAAGAAAAAAAAAATTACCCCACACTGGATGTAAAATGTGACTTGCATTTTGTCTACGTTTCTGAAATCTTGAAGGGGATACCAAAAGACCTGTGGGGTTGAAGGCATGATGTTTTGCGGACAGGCTTATTATATACACTTATCCCCAGGCAGTTAGATAAGGACCTGAAAAATTGAAGCTGACCTCAGACATAATGAATACATTAAACAGTGAAGCGTCTGGTCGGGGTCAGGCAGCCTCCTTGAAGAGAGTGGATGTGTCTCAGGACACCAAGTCTCCAGACAGAAGCTGGGGCAAGGAAAGGGTCTATCAGGCCATAAACCATTTACATCTGTTCTTCTGTCATTTGTCTTTGGGGTCGTTTCCGAGCCTTCAGCAACATTCGAGGTTCACAACTGGATTCTTATACCTGCTAATTACAGCAGGGATCTAGCAGGAGCCCTTGAGTCTCCACCTGCGACTGGCACCTAATTGTAACGATATCAAGCAGATAATGGAATGTATGAATTGTTAATTACTAGCTCTGTCTAACCTGCCACATTCAGCTTCCAGGCATTGTCGCCTCCCAGATGGCTCTGCGGTGCACAGGGTTTGCTGCTCTGGAATCCTAAGTACTCTAACCTTCTAATAGGTCCTTATCACAAAATTTTAGCTCTTGAAGGCATTTTAGTGATTGCCAGGTAAAACGCACATAGCCCATGCAGTAGTCCTTCTTCAGACATCTGTCTTAAAAGCTCGTCTAGCCTGTGTTGCAATCCTGTGATGGGAATCACGGCCCCATGAGGCCGCCTCACTCCAAAGTTGGACGGCCAAACTGGCTAGAAAAACCTCGCATGGTTTAACTAGAACTGAGTTCCCTGTGGCTTCTGCTCCTATGGCTTCCTGTGCCCCACAGAACTGCATAAAATCTTTATCCTCGCTGTATGCTATGTTGCGGAAAATACGGCATATTAAAAAGAGCTCTAGAGTCTTATGAGCTTGGGCTCTAATGTTAACTCTGGGACATAGTAACCATCATCTTCCCTCCTGAAATTTAATTTCCTCACTTATGTAATGCAGATCACACTTTGTGGAAATGATGTGAGAATTAAGTGAGTCAAATGCTTCTCAGTGCCAAAGGATACATTCCAACGATGGACACCAGACTGTGGAACAAGGCTGCCTGGTTTGAACACTGGCTTAGCAGTTACTAGCCCTGTGACCCTGGGCAAGTTAAACTTTCTGGTCTCGTTTTTCTCATCAACATAAGAGCTATAAGGAAAGGATATGTTACCTGTCTCAGAGGGTTCTTGGAAAGATCAGTAAGTTACCACGTCAGGTCCTGTATTAATCAGTACAAGCTAATTGCTGTACCTACCCGCCCCCCCCCAAAAAAAAATCCCCAAATTCCAGAGCTTTACCTCAACAAAGACTTATTTCTTGCTGTTGTCACTATAGAAGTGGACAATTCAAGGACAGAGGCTTCTTCTACCCGGGAGCAATGTTGTTCCTTAGGATCATGGATTCCTGTGCTGGCTCCTCTGTCTCAGGTGCAGAGATAATGAACACACGGAAGAGGGAAGAAGGACACAGGCTCTTAGCCACCGTCACCTAGAGCTCTCCCCCATCTCTTCACTCACGGGCTATTGGCCACAGTTACCAGTCATGTGCCGCACTCACCCATAAAAGGCCTGGAAAATGAGGGCTATTGCTTAGCCCTGGGAGACGAGCATGAAGGTTTGGTGAGCACATAGCTACGTCTCTTTGGTGACATAACTACGTCTCACAAGCACTGAGAAAAGTGCCTGACACACATGTGTCTTAAGCGTGGGCTATTATTACCTTGTGATAATAGCAATTTGGGGAGTTACAATTGAAAGAGTCCTTCCAATTTAAAAAGCCATCACACTTTCTAGGCTAAACATTAGTGTTTTTTCCAATAATCCCTCATATGTCATGGTTCAGGGTCTTTGGCTACCTAATGTCACCATAGTACTAGATCCTGAACGATGCAGAACAAATAGCTTGTAGATTGTGCTATGCTGAAGTAGCAACTGGTCTTTTTTTTTTTAATTTTTTATATATTTTTTCATTTAATGTTCTCCCTGAAAATATACCTTGAATTTATTTTAAATCAGACTTAGCATCAGCACCTCTCTCTTTTTTTTTTTTTTTTTATTGAATCATATCTGTGTACATTAGTTCAATCATGGGGTACAGTGTGCGGGCTTCACATGCAATCTGAGATATTTTTATCAACCTGATTGACATAACATTCATGGGATTTTCTCGTTTACTATGTGAAAACATTTTTGATCTGTATTTAGAAGTTTTATAGCATCAGCACCTTTCGTAGAGATTTTCCAACCATGAGCTTTGACCCAGGAGTGACGCACAGATACTTTAATAGGTCTAAAACTGAGTCTTTATGGCCAAGGGCTCAGTGGCTCAAGCCTGTAATCTCAGGACTCTGGAAGGCCAAGTTAAGTGGATTTCTTGAGCTCTTGAGTTCAAGACCAGCCTGAGCAAGAAGAGCAAGACTCCACCTCTACTAAAAAAATAGAAAAACTAGCCAGTCATTGCAGCAAGCAACTGTCGACCCACTCAGGAGGCTGAAGCAAGAGGGTCGCTTGAGCCCAAGAGTTTGAGGTTGCTCTAAGTTATGATGATGCCACCTCACTCTACCCAGGATGACAGAGTGAGACTCTGTCTGAAAAACAGAAACAAAAAAACAACAGCCACAAAAATTGAGTCTTTAGAATAGAATAGAAAAAATGTAGGTTGCCATTGGGTTTAAATGAGATTATATATGTAAAACATTGAAAACACTAAATTTTCAAAATGGAGAAAACCTTAAAAAGAAGGAAATGGTGACATATGCTACAACATGGAGAAACCCTGATAAGTAAAATATACCAGTCACAAAATAACTATCACCTGATTCCACTTGCATCCTGTCCTAGAGTAGTTAGGTTCAAAGACAGAAAGTAGAATGGTGACTACCAGGGAATGGGAAGGTAGTGAAATGGGGAATTATTTTTTGAATGACTATGACATTTCAGTTTGGAAAGATTAATAATGTTCTAGAAATGGTTATGGTGATTACTCAGTAATGGCCACTGAACTGTATACTTAAAAATGGTTAAAATGGTCAATTTTTTGTTATATGTATTTTATATCATATAAAATATAAAAAAATTATAAATGAAGTACCAGAAAGGTTAGAAAATATGATTATTTCACACTATATACTGAGGGAGGTACTGTTTTATAAAACATTTGCATCACATATTTGTATATGTACTCATGAAGTAAATGTATTTCTTTGGATGAGTCAAGTTTTTAAAAAAGCGACTGTTCCAGGGGACAAATATCAAAATAACAATAGCATATACATTATTTTTCTACTTTTTTTCTCAACAAAGTTGTCCCTGCCAAATCTAAGATTCTTCTTTTTTCAAATCTAAAATTCATAATGATAGTTGCTTTTGCAGTTCCCAACAATGGTTGCAGCAGTGTACATAAACACACATCACAATTACCACCACCTTCCATGTACTGCCATTACTCCACGCCCCCACGTTTTTTGAAGCTCTAACCATGCTGTCTGTCCCTTCTTTTTCTCCTGATCACTTCTTCCTACCTTTTAAAGCTCAATTTGAATGTTGTCTATCTGAAAGCCTTTCTTGACCCTACCCTGACCTCAAAAGAGAAAAATATTTGCCACCATAATGTTTATTATTTTATTTGCAATATTTGTTTAATTGTCCATCTGCCCCACTCAGTTATAGTCTCAGAAGAAGGTGTTTATCTTGCTCACCATAATGCCTCTAGGGTTTAGCATAGTGCCTACCACTTATTGTATGTTTAAAAATTGTGCAAGAATGAATGAATGAATGATGACTGAATGTGGAGCTAGAGCTACATCACTGATAATTTCAAATTAAAATACATGGTACAGACTGTTGGACAGCCTAGAATAAATATTAATTTCATATTTATCTTTGTGTGTTTTTAAGTCCCTACAGTCTGTCTTTAAGAGAAAAGGAAATAACATTCATATTTATTCTCTAGTTATTTATGGCCCTTTCTTCCAATAAAAGGGGAGGAACTTAGAGTGAAAGCAATATAGGCAATGAGACTGTAAAAATAATGAAAGTATTTTAAAGAAATGAAACACAAACATAACAATGAGAGCTTATATACGAGTGAAATTCAGCTTCACTTTTACCTCTGTTTAGCGTAGTGCCTACCAACCACAGATGCCTGAAATTTACAGATGTGCCTATCCACACTCTACGCCCTGAAACCTTTAGCTGCTCCTTTGAAAGTATCATGTATACAGATGCGTCTTTAAAAGATGGCAATTTTTCCCCTAGGCTGAAAACACCTGCCCATGGAGCTTTGCTATGTTGCTCTTATCTTCCTGCTATTGTCTTATTACTCTCTATTCTTGCGCCAAATCTATCAAAAGTGAGAGACTTGGTGTGGTTCCCTCCCATTCATGTGCTGTCAGACTGCCAGGAGGAGACTCAGCTATCATTTGGGTCATGGACGAGACAGGTGAATTTGCACTTTTTTTTCTTTGTTTTTACCATTTTGAACTAATTTTCAGAATTTTGTTGTTGTTAGTCAACTATCACTTCTACAAAATACTGTACGGGGAATATGAAAGAATAACTCTGTTTTATCTATTTCACGGTCAAATAAACCTCTCATGATTATTTGAGGTGTAATTTGGATCTCTGATGCCATTCTCTGCATCACATTTAGAATCTTCTGCTAACACAGGAAATTGATCTGCTTTTCTTTCACTCAAGATATTGATGAATATTAATGAAAACTAACTCTTGGGCCACCCCTGAAGCATATCATCAATAAACAACTAACTATTGACAAGACTGCCTTAAAACAAAATTCAGAATATACACCTCACCCCAGGAAACTCCAACTTTGATGCCTTGGCACAGGAATCAGAAAGTAATAGTAACCTTTAAAATTAGCAAGTCACTATTATACATTTTAATGGGACCTCAAGACCCCCAGGACAATTAGGATCAAATGAATTACTCCAATATTAAAGGCTTCTTTCTATACAGTCTTGTATATTTATACTCCAACTCTGAAAACATATCACAGTTAAATGTGAAAATTGCCAACTATACAAATTTTTAGGTAAACTGTCTATGGAAATTATTTTTTAAAAGATGTACATCCTTAGCAATCTATAAAAGTATTCTCTGGCTAAAACAAAAATATGGGAATCAAGAAAGGTGAGGGTCCAGTTTCAGTTTTTTGCATGTGGATATCCAGTTCCCCCAGCATCATCAAAAAATAGTTTTTAAAAGGCTTTCTTTAGTTGTGACCCCTACTCTTTCACAGTTCTAGTCAGGAAATATAGGTGACTTTTATGTTCAATTGGGTAGCATAATTATGTTTTTACTGCGAATTCCTACCCTCTCCAAATATATAGCTTCCTAATCATGAATGAGGACGCTTTAAAAAATAAAAATAAAGCTTTAATAGCAGTTTTTATTTCAACGCATACAACAGATTCTTTTGTTTTTCTCTTTTATTCTAGGGTTCAATTAAGGACCAATTAAAAGCATATGGAGCTCTTACTGAGAATGTGACTAGGAAATACACCCGTCAGATTCTGGAGGGTGTCTATTATTTGCACAGTAATATGATTGTCCATAGAGATATTAAAGGTAAGTAATGAGGTATTTTTTATTTTAAATACACAGTTCTTTGCATATGTGAATGAGACAAGTGACACAGTTAAGACATTTAACATGTAAATTAATACATCTGCCTTTAAATTGCTACAGGTAAATAGCTCTCTTGCTTTCTCACAGACTCTGTCAGTGTTTCATCAGACCATTTCTGATGTTCAGGCTTCCACAAATTGAGAGCTCCACTGGGGGGATTCAAAGAATCAATTGTGTTTAAGAGACCATACATGTGAAACCATGTTTTCCTACATATTGCATAGGCATTAGAATCAAGTAACTAAGAGTAGGGGCTCTGCTTCTACATGGCATAATTCAAGTTCAGGCGTCATCATGAACTGTGTGGCCTTGGACAAGTTACTCAATCTTTCTGTGCCTCAGTTCTTCATGAGGGCATAGGATTCTTGTGAGGATTAAACAAGTTCATAGGATTCTTGTGAGGATTAAACAAGTTCATGCATGTATGTGCTTAAAATAGTTCCTGATACCTAGAAAGCACTAAAAAGTTATCTAAAGTGGCTCGGTGCCTGTGGCTCAATGGGCTAAGGCGCCAGCCACGTACACCTGAGCTGGCAGATTCGAATCCAGCCCGGACCCACCAAACAACAATGACGGCTGCAACTGAAAAATGGCCGGACGTTGTGGCGGGCGCCTGTAGTCCCAGCTACTTGGGAGGCAGAGGCAAGAGACTCGCTCGAGCCCAGGAATTGGAGGTTGCTGTGAGCTGTGATGCCACGGCACTCCATTCAGGGTGACAGCTTGAGGCTCTGTCTCAAAAAAAAAATAATAATAATAATAATAAAAAGTTATCTAAAGTGATGACATGTTTATCTTGAGGTCATGGAAATTGCACTTAAAAGAATTCACAAGCATAGCTTAAAAAACGGAAAAAGAAAAAGAAATTCATCGGAATGGATTTCGTTAACTAG
>CAUYON010013860.1:0-49021 GCA_963573935.1 Arctocebus calabarensis
ACCTTGTCCCTGGCGGAAGGGACTGTGTTCATTCGTTTCCTGGCCAAGGAACCCATATAGCTATATATACCCTGAGACTAAAGGCCTAAAGGAGGAGATGGGGAAAGACAGGGAGAGAAACGGAGAGAGCTTCTCTCTCCCAACTAGAATTCTCACCCTCTACCAGGAGATTTAGTGTTTTCTGGAGTCGTTTCTGGAAATAAATTCGGTCTCACCCCTAGGGGGGGGGGGGGAATAATGTAAGGAAGAATAATAAAATACATGTTAAAAAAAAAAAAAAAGGAACATGATTTTTTTTGAAAAGAACTGACTCAGCCCTTGCAAAGGCTCTACCTGCTTCCTGTTCCTGTCCCTACTTGAGAAAGTCTGCTTACCCTTCAAAGCCCAGCACAATGTATCAGATAGCCCTTGGGAAGCCTTCCTCTGCCCCCAGGGCTAAATTTATCCCTCTTTCTCAGTTCTTCCAAAGCATCAGGTTCATTCTGCTAATACAGTCTGTGCTATATGGGGCATTACAGAAGGCTATGTGGGGTGAGACTGTCCCTCACAGGCTGCACGTCCTCCCCCCCCACGCATGAAATGTGCCTCCCATGACTTCACACTCCCATTTCAGGGTGCTCTGTCCGGCACGGAAAGATCCTGTGACTGGCAGAGAGGTGGTGTTGACGCAGGAAGCCCAGGAGGAAAAGGTTAGAAGGAAAAGTGAGGAAGGCTTCCTGAGAGCCAGGGCATACATTGCAGGGATTTTAGGGGAAGGGTTATGGAAGGAAGTGCTTCTAATGGGCCAGAGGTAAATTGGTTAGAAAAAGCTGATGAGAAGTTGTTGGGGCAGAGGAAGCTCTCACGAAGGAGAGGACTGGGTCAAAGAATGTGTTAGTTTCTCATTTGAGAAACTATGAGTGCGATATTCCCAGTGCTTGCCTAGACTAGATTTTGAGACCAAGTCCTATGATCAGGAAAACTCTAGGAGAAGACGTGTGGATCTCACCAGGCGTGGAGGCCAGAGGGGCACCAAAGGGAGCAAAGGCAATGATGATAACTGAGCACTGGAATTCACCACGGCAGGCCGTGTGCCTGGGGAGTCCCGACCCCTCTGTGGGCTGCATCGCAGGGCTGCCCTCCTGCTGACTATTCTGGACTGCGTGAGAGAGAGAGGAGTGTGTGTGGGTCCTGAGGCTTGGTCCTGGGAGGACACAAGATCCTTGGGAGGTGACAGTACAAAATGTTCAGGGATGGAATGCCAGATGATCATCTGTGTGGGTGCTTTTCATTACAGTGAAAAATGTGATTGTCCTGGTCCCAGGGACAATGACAGAGACAGTGTCACAAGTTGCACAACATCACCCCTTTCCAAATAGGAAAGAGGCCAAGACAGCAAGAACGGGGACTTCTTGCCTATGAAATGGGCCTGGCTACCAACTCATAAAGCAGAAGCAAGACCTCGGAGTGGTGTAAGTGCCCTTCTTTTGTATCTGTAACATGTGTCCCAAAAGGAAAATCCTTCCATATCGTAGCCTCTCATGTGACCTAATCTGGAGATTCCCTAGTGAAGCCAATGAAGGCTTTAAAGTCCCTGGTTACCAACCTGGTGCCTCAGACCTTGCAAAGCTAAAATTACCTCCATTGCCTCTTCCTTCCTTCCTTCCTTCTTTCCTTCCTTCCTTCCTTCCTTCCTTCCTACCTTCCTTCCTTCCTTCCTCCCTCCCTCCCTCCCTCCCTCCCTCCCTCCCTCCCTCTCTCCCTTCCTCCCTCCCTCCCTCCCCTCCCCCTCCCCTCCCCCCTTCTCTACATTGTAAACTAATTCTTTGTACCCTCATATCAATCCTCCCACCTCCCTCCCTTCCTTCTTCCCTTTCTTTTTATAGTAGAGATGGGATCTCACTCTTGTTCAGGGTGGTCTTGAATTCCTGAGCTCAAGCAATACAGCCGCCTCAACCTCCCAGACTGCTAAGATTATAAGTGTAAACTACTCTGCCTGGCCTTGTCTACCACATTTTTACCTTGTCTACCACCAACAAGGTAAAAACAATGATTTAATCAGATCCAAGAACAAGTCAATCAAAAAACTTGAAAGTAGCTATAAGGCTATTTGAAATACAGATTTACATTCATTATTATTAATGATACTCTTATTCTAAGACTGCCTTCAGGTATTGGTTAACATACTTAGGATTTGTAAAATCTTTAGAAACCAGGAATTTAGAATCTAGACAAAAAGACAAATCCTACCTTTTCTTTCTGGTGATTTTTGGAGATATGCAATACTCAATTTAGTGCTTTAGAAAATTTTAGTCCCTAATCATTAGAGAAATGCACATCAAAACCACCCTGAGACATCACCTAACCCCAGTGAGAATATTTCACATTGCAAAGTGCTAAGGCTGCAAATGCTGGCACAGATGTGGAGAGAAGGGAACACTTTACACTGTTGGTGGAACTGCAAACTAATACAACCTCTTTCTAAAGAAGTTAAGCCCAGGAGCTAGAGGTTGCTGTGAGCTGTGAAGCCATGGCACTCTATCAAGGGCAACAAAGTGAGACTCTGTCTCTAAAAAAAAAAAAAAAAGAAGAAGAAGTATGGAGAATCCTCAAAAAATTTAAAGTAGACCTTTCATTTAATCCTGCAATCCCATTACTAGGCATGTACCTAGAAGAAAAAAAATCATTTTATCTTAAGAACATGTGCACTAGATTGTTTATAGCCATGCAATTTACAATCACCAAGATATGTAAACAACCCAAGTGCCCATCAACACAAGAACACATTAATAAAACTGTAGTATATGTATACCATGGAATACTATTCAGCCAGAAAAAGATGGAGACTTTACAACTTTTATAGTAACCTGGAGCGAGTTGGAGAACATTCTCTTTAGTAAAGTATCACAAGAATGGAAAAGCAAGTATCCAATATATTCAATACTACTATGAAGCTTGTAGCTGGTACTTGCCCATTCAAGAGAAAAACTCAATTTAATTCAAGTTGGGGGGAGAGGAGAGAAGGGAAAGGGGAACTGTTGTGCTCCCATCTAATGGGTACAACGTAAGGGTGCAGGGCACAATAACAACAGGGACCTCACCTAACAAAATCAAACATTGTAACCTAATTTTTGTACCCTCATATTAATCTGAAATTAAAAAAAGAAAATTTCACTCATTTTAATATTAAATATTTAGAGAGCTCCTTCTAGGTTTCTTACTTAATGATTAAAGACAAGACTTTGGAGGAAATAATTGTCTTCCTGCTTAATCAGGAATAGTAGAAATAGTATGTAAAAAACAATGTGATGACAGGCTAAGATGCGTTCTTCTGCACACACCCTTGAGATTGACCCACTACGTCCTGAAGATTAATTGACCAAATTAATCCTGAAGATTAGCAAAAAGAAAAAGTAGTAAAGCCATACACAATGTGGGATTTGCTATCTAGCACATAAAAATATGAATGTCTCAAATATTTTTCTAATTATTACATTGGCTAGATTCTGTTTCAACATGAAATATATAAAGAAATGCTTTCTTTGTGGGTGAGCAACTAAGAAAGGCTATACCAGAAAAGATACAGTCTTAATAATAAATGACTCCTTTAATGAAAACAATATTTTGGGGAAGAGCAGTGCTAGGGAAGCCTCAGAGGAATGGCAGTTTTGAATGGAGTGGAGGGATGCCAGGTATGATCCTGCAGCCACGCTCACAGATGTAATCTTTCAATGTACCATATATGGATAAGTAACTGCAGTAAAGACACTGAGGCCAGAGCTGAGCAGCATGTTATAGAGAGTCATGGATGTGGTGAATTTCCAAATTTTCATAAATGAAATTACTATACAGAGTGCCCAAAAAGTCACTATACACAGGGAAAATGGCAATTGTAGCTAAATGTACCTTTATTTACAAAATGCAATAGAACCTCCAGAGTTGACCACCTCCGTACACTGACCACCTCCTTATGTTGACCTAATTTTCATAGATAACATGCACCACATATATGTATTGGTATAGTAGGCCTAGATCCTTATGTTGGCTGTCTCCATATGTTGACTGGTTTGTCATAGGGCCTTGGGTGGTCAACTTACAGAGGTTCCTGTATTTATCACAAAATTCATTACAAAATTTTACAAAGAGGTGACCAACATGTAGAGAACATTTTGTAAATATTGTAATGAACTTTTTTTAAACAGTCTCACTTTGTCACCCAGGGCAAAGTGCCATGGCGTCATAGCTCATAGAAACCTCAAATTCTTGGGCTCACACTATCCTCTTGCTTCAGCCTCCAAGTAGCTGGGACTACAGGACCCCGCCTGGCACTCTCTCTCTTTCTATATATATATATTTTTTTTTCTTTTTTTTTGGAGAGGAGGTCTCGCTCTTGCTCAGGCTGTGGTCAAATTCCTGAGCTCAATTGATCCACCTGCCTTGACCTTCCAGAGTGCTAGGATTGTATGCGTGAGCCACTGTACCCAGCAGTACTGAATATTTTGTAAATAAAGGTACATTTAGGTACAATTGCCCATTTTCCCTATGTATGGCAACTTCAGGGATAACTTTCAGAACACCCCATAGCACAGAGTATTTGTAACAGTAATGAAATGAGAGGTGACTCTGAAAATATTTTATACCCCATTGTGCCTCACAGATGTTCTTGGGACAGAGTTCTAAATGTTGTTAAACTTGAAAACACATATCTTTGTTTGACATAAAGTCAGCTGTTCTCAATTTGTTGTCTTTTTATGAGATAACAAATTGAATGCTACTTATCCAATTTTTTAAAATCCACACACAATCCAATTTATCCTTTCAAGAAAAAATGTGATTCTAATAATGGGTAAGGCAGTAATTGCTTTGTAAAAGAAATACGCCATGGAGAAAATATTTTGAAATTGGACATTTGGAAATGTTTACCATTAGGTGATTCTGTTGTTCAAAACAATAAAAGTGTGGCACTATAAAAACTTTCACATATGCACATTTAAAAAATGTAGACAAATTTTCTTAACCCATCTGGCAACAAAGAGTCTCTGTGGTCTATTTACTCATTTGTTACAGATATAAATATGCAATGACTTCTAATTAATTTGAAGAATAAGAGATTTCTAGAGCAGATGGGAAATTATTAGCAAAATGTTAACAAAAACCCTCCATGATTGGTTTCTAAACCTAAAAAATAAGTAATTTTGTGAGTGAGCCTAAGGTGCACAGGTTTACATATTTGCCTAGATCTACCTACATGTGTATCTTTGTGACTGTGTTCGAGGGCTGCTATAACAGAAAGTCACAGACTGGGTGACTTAAACAGCAGAAACCTGTTTTCTCATGGTTATGGAGGTTAGAAGTCCAAGACTGGGGTGCCCACAAGGGTCCGTTTCTTCTAATGCCTCTCTCCTTGGCTAACAAACCACTACTTCCTGTGTTCCCCACAAGCTTTTTCCCTGGTGTCCATTCCTCTTCTTATAAAGAAGAAAGTTCTCACTTCTTGGGGTTGGGACACTATTATAAGAGGGACTTTATCTAACCAATACAATCAGTGTAACCTAATTCTTTGTACCTTCAATGAATCCTAAACAATAATAAAAAAAAAAGGATAAAAAAGGAAGAAGGTTCTGTTTAGGATGCCACCATTGTGACCTCATTTAACCTTAATTACCTCCTTGAAGGCCCTATCTCCAAACACAGTTACAATGGGGGTTATGACTTCAACATATGAATTTTCCGGAAAGTCAGTTCAGTCCTCAACAATGAATTACCTTTTTCAGCCTTGGTGTCTACAAAACCCAACATCAAAATAAACTGGACTTAGAATCAAACCTTTATCTCTCTGTCATAAAATATTAAGCAGATGGTTTCTAAGTGGAATACCAACATGAGCCTCACTAAATTTATTATTAACTCTTTTCCCAATGGGATACAAAGGTGTTTTACATTAATGAATAAAATAAAAAAGTATCTTTCAATGTTGATTATTTGATTTTTAACTTATTTTATTAATATGTACATTATTTTATAATGTATATATATTTCAGCCCCATTTTTTTTGGTGAGATAGGGTGTAAGCATAAAGTTTGATGACCACTGCTATGGAAAATCAAATCTCACACTTAGGTCAAAAGGACACTTCAGGAAGTGAGTGCAATATTTATTCTGGTTAATTAATCACATTCATTGTCACACTTTGTATAATCATTGAGAGCACCTATGACAAGATGTTTTCATCAGCAAGTTGGGAAAATAGAGTATTTATTAAATATTTATGTGTTTATCAATGTACCCAGAGTAATGTATAATTTAATCATATACCTATTCTGCCCTGTCTAAATCCACACAATCTCCTTTAAATTAATTTTGGGAAATTTTGTGAATTGGTAGCATAAATGTTCATATTATAATCATAAAAGTATGATTTATGATAATCTATCTACTTATCACAGGCTTGGCAGGCCGATAATTTGGATAAATAAGACTTTATAGAATTTTTAATGTCATCACATTCAGTACACATTGATTCCTTTTACATCCAGTATGATTTCACCACACTTCAGGTAAAAATATCTAGTTTCCTTCTAGAATACCATTCTTCTTCCATTCTTCAATCATGAAATGGCCTAGGATAAGCCCGTCACTACATTTCATCCCCTTGGCCATAGCTGATCAAGAGTGTTCAACTGGGCGGTACCTGTGGCTCGAAGGAGTAGGGCACTGGCCCCATATACTGGAAATGGTGGATTAAAACCCAGCCCCGGCCAAAAAAAAAAAAAAAAACTGCAAAAAAAAAGTGTCCAACCATTTTTTATTCTGCCACACATTGGAAGGAGTTATCCTGGGTTACACATTAAATACACAGATACTAACAAAAGCTGATGAACAGAAATAAAATGGTTTGTGCATAATTTTCACAATAGGTGACACCACAAATAAGCAAAAGGGTCCTCAAATAATGTGTATGAGCCCTGGGTGCTGCAGGTTGGACACCCCTGGAAGAGTATGAATTTGACAGAGGTCGGGCTAATAGGGCCCATGAAATCCAATTCCATGACTTATATTCTACTTGTCAGGGCAGCTGGCTCTCTCCTGGGTACTAGATAATGTGAGTATCTGAAGCTTCAAGGCCCACCTCCTGGGGCCTGAGATACTTCTAGCCCTAATAAGGCAGAGCCAGCAAAGGAAGTCTAGTGACACCATCAGAGTCTCAAACCGAGTTGTACTTGGTCTATTGTCTGCTTGCTAACCCTGTTAGGCTGGGTTTTTTGGACACAATACAAAAAAAAAAAAAAAGAAAGAAAGAAAGAAAGAAAAAAAGAGAACCTAACTAATCGTCAGGTCATAAATACTACATACAATTACAGAATGATTAAAAATATAAGATAGCATAAACAAATGCAGTAGTCATTTAAGGTTAGTGTGTCCATGGCACCACACTACTTCTTCCCTTGCCTAGCTTGCTGCAGACTTGGAGATGTGTATGCGTATTATTTATGATACATTTAATACACATGACTGAACCCAACTCATGCCATCCTAGACCAAAAGGAACCTGTTGGCGGGTGAGGAGATTGCGTGGCTCATGGGGCTGAAGGCAGACGTGCAGAAAGTAAGGTCTCAGAGGCTGATTGGGACTTGTGGTAGGCTAAAAAGAATGCCCCATCCACCAAAATGTGTTCACTTCTTATCATCTGTAAATGTTACCTTATATTGCAAAAGAATGAATATTGTATGGCAAAGATGTGAATAAGGTAAGGATCTCTTGAGGAGGAGCTTTTCCTGGATTATCCAGTAGGCCCTAATGAGGCAGAGACTGGAATGATGTAGCCACAAGCCAAAGGATGCCAGGAAATGTGGGCAGTCACCAGAAGCTGGATGAAGCAAGGAGTGAATTGTCCTCTGGAGCCTCCAGAGGGAATGCTGCCCTGCCAATACCTTAATTTCAGGATCCTGCCCTCCAGAACTGTAAGAGAATAAATTTCTGTTGTTTTTAGCCATCAGGTAGCCCTAGCAAACTAAAGCAACTAATGCAGAACTTAGTGCTGTAAGTTTCTCCGTCTCTCTGTCTCTCATCTCATGTACACACGTATGCGCACGAATGCACACACATATGCGCACGCATGCACACAAATACACACTAGACTCTCAACTTATTCTGCTGTTTAATTTCTCTATATTACCAAGAAGATGGCCGGTGCAAGTCCCAAAATTACATTCTGTCAGTTTTGGAATCTTAGCAAGGAGAGTCTCTTTTCCTGAGGTCCATATTCCATCCCAGGGAAGGGCTCTGATAGGTCCTGCTTGTGTCATGTCCCCACCCTTAAATGAAGCCAAAAGTCCTGTTGTTCGCTGTGTGTTGGTCATGATATCACCCCCTAGCTGGCTACATCTTACTGATGGCTTCACCAACCACATGGTATGGAGGGGTTTTCTTCAAGGAAGAGACAGTGGGCAGACTAAAACAACTGCTACCCAGTGAAAGGCAGTGGACCAGAGTCCTGGGCTTTTTCTCAGCTTGGAACACTATGAAGACATGTAGAGTTGTAGACGAAGAATAATATACTTGATCCTGAGCATAGGACATTAGATATTCCTGACTGTAGGTCCAGAACACCTGCCTTTATTATTTATATGGACACTGGAAAAGCTGCTTCTTTGTTCAAAATGATGGGCTGGGCATGGTGGCTCACACCTGTAATCCCAGCACTCTGGGAGGCCGAGGTGGGTAGATCACCTGAGCTTACAGGTTTGAAACCAGCCTGAGCCAGAGAGAGACCTCGTCTCTAAAAATAGCCAGGCATTGTGGCAGGCGCCTGTAGTCCCAGCTACTTGGAAGGCTGAGACAAGAGAATCACTTGAGCCCAAGAGTTGTGAGGCTGCAGAGCTATGATCCCAGCAAACAAACTATGTGAGCTATGACCCCAGCAAAAATAAACAAACAAAAACCCAAAATGATGAGCCTGCCCTCCTGTAAGTTTCAGTCAGAGTGAGATTGGTCTAGGCCAGAGGAGCAGGTGGCCTCATTGGCACCAGGAAGTATCACTGGCAGCATCAGGTTATCGGGCAAGTTGAGCTCCCCTAAAAGGACCCCTGGGGATAGGGTTTTTCATGGCCAGAGGCCCAAAGGTGGAGAGAGCTTTTGCCTCATTCTCTGGACACTTCATTTCCCTCTCTTTCCCTCCAATACCTTCTTTCTCTCTTCTTCTCTCTCATTCCTACCCTTGGAAGAAGCAGCAGGATGCTAATACAACAGCCATGGCTTTACAAAAAGCAGTTCGTCACTCCCACCCTCTACTAAAAAGAAAATGCCTTCCCTTGCCGAGTTTTGGAGGACCGCTCTATGATCAGCACTCACTGACCTTTATCACAAAGCCTCACTGCCTGAGACGCTCTGGGTCCGGGCTACTCCCTGGGATTAGCAGGGCACTTTGGAGCAATGACAGAGCTTCTTTCAGACCCTTCAGTATTTTTTTCATGTACCAGCAAAACCTAAAAATGGAAGAGAATAAATGCAGCTGTTGAAAGGAACTGACCTGCAGTAAAAGGTCATGCAGAGGAAGAATTTGGCTCTTTAGGAATGTGCAAATGTGGAGGAGATGCTCCTTTTCACCGACTTCCTATGGTAAATGGAGAAACCCTGCTGCTGAGGGGCCCACTAACCATGCAGGTGAGCCTATCGGATGGCAGCCTCCTCCTGCCTCCTCTGCCTTCTTGAGACTCCTTTTTGCCCTTATTGAATTTTTAGCTGGTTATGGCTACGTCCAAAGAAAGCTGGCTCTTTCAAGTTACCAACTTCAATACCTGTAATGAATGTGTGGCTGCAATGGATGGATGGGAGGGTGATGTAATATCTCTGAGGGGGAGAGGCTTATAGTTTCTTTTTTAACATGAGGAAATATGCTACTGCAATACGCATGAAAATCTATGGATCCCCGAGACCATGCCCAGGTTCAATGGTTCACTAGGAGGACTCATAGGACTCGGCATACACTTGTGCTCATGGCTTTGATTTATTATAGTGAAAGGATACAAAGCAAAATTAGCAAGGGGAAAAGGCATGTGGGGCAAAGACCAGAGGAAACCAAGTCTGGAGGCAAGCTTCTAAGAGTCGTCTCATAGTGGAGTCATACGGTATACACTTAATTCCTCCAACAACAAATCAAGACAACATATGCGAAGTGTTGTCTACTAAAGAAGCTCATTGGAGAATAAGTGCTCAAGGTTCTTTTGAGGGCTGGTCATGAAGGCACTTCCTGCTTACCATGTACCAGAATTCCAAACTCTTTGAAGAAAATCAAGTATTTGGCATAAACCATACTATTTGTACAAACAATTCTAGTGATGGTGGGAACCTTCCTTAAATCCAAATTTCCCAATGCGGTCATGGACCAATTTTGCAATTAGGGCTTTCTAAGTATCCCCAGCCAGTGTTAATTCTTTTCCCTACACAGTCACAATGGAACTATTTTTTTTTTTTGAGACAGAGCCTTAAGCTGTCACCCTGGATAGAGTGCTGTGGCATCACAGCTCACAGCAACCTCCAATTCCTGGCCTCAAGCGAGTCTCCTGCCTCTGCCTCCCAAGTAGCTGGGACCACAGGCACCTGCCACAACGCCCGGCCATTTTTTGGTTGCAGCGTCATTGTTGTTTGGCGGGCCTGGGCTGGATTCGAACTCGCCAGCTCAGGTGTACGTGGCTGGCACCTTAGCCTGTTGAGCCACAGGCGCTGAGCCAACAATGGAACTTTTTGATTCCTCTCTACAATTTATGAGTGGCCATAAATTTCTTCACTGAGGAAATTCTTAAGTTATAAAACAGAACTTACTATTATAAATATAAATTAGAAGATAGACTATGGGCTTGGCGCCTGTGGCTTGACAGCTTGAGGCTCTGCCTCAAAAAAAAAAAAAAAAGAAGAAGAAGATAGACTATGAAGCCTCAAATTTCTGTCATGCCAGGTGGTGCCTGTGTCTCAGTGGGTAGGGCGCTGGCCCCATATACCAAGGGTAGCAAATTTGAACCCAATCCCAGCCAAAATGCAATAAAAAAAATAGCCGGGCTTTATGGTGGGCACCTGTAGTCCTAGCTACTCAAGAGGCTGAGGCAAGAGAATTGCTTAAGTGCAGGAGTTGGAGGTAGTTGTGAGCTGTGATGCCACAGCACTCTGCCAAGGGTGATAAAGTGAGACTCTGTCTCTACAAAAAAAATCTCTGTCATGCCTCCAGCTGTCTTCTGAATGGTTCCCATACATCATGTGCTTACCTTGTTATCCCAGCCATAAGTGATAGAGCAAGAGATTTCTCCTTGGGTCAGAATCTAATAGGGTGTAGGCTAGACATGATCAAGACCAAAAGTCACAGAGTCTGACCAATAAGGGGAGCTCCACAGAGGGATGGTGACAAACCGGTCCAGTCTGTTGTCTTTAGAAGAATAAACAACAGATTAAGAAAGTGAAAGCGGGTGACTAGAACTCAAACTGAGTGAGAATATTGTCCAGCTGGTATTTGTGAAGCCCATTGTGTTCCTTGGTCTTGGAAGTCTATGGTTTAGATAGAGAGGATGCCTCCTGGTTCACATTCTCATATTTCCCTGCCAGGAACATGTTTGCTTCACTAACATGGTTATGTCTTTTCCAAGCAAAATGAGAGAGCCTAGTAAGAAAAGTGCCTACCTCTTTACAAAGGGATCCCAAAATGAGAAGAGCTGCACTAGAGGGCATCTAAGCAACCTTAGGGAGTGTGGTTGAGGTCCATAACAGGAAATGGTTCATTGCACTGAATAAAGAAAGTTCTAGAACACATTCCACCCTCTCAAAAATGGAAAACACAAGAGGCTTAAGAAAAGCTTTAAAAAATATCTATGTGGTTGAATCATAAGGAGTTACTGAGAAAAACTCAGTAAGTTTGGACTACTTTTTCTCTCCTATGAGGTGTATGTTGGGAAAGAGAGTGATGATCTCTTACACGTAGCTTTGGCAGCCTTCTCTCACACAGTCCCCAAAAGGGCGAACTGAGGATGGTCTGGAGTTGGAGCAAAGGTTCCTCTCTGCCCTCTTCAGCAGGGGCTGTAAAGTTGAGAATACTCTCCGAGGAGGTGAGCCACAGAAGCCCCAAACTGGACACAGTGAGCTAAACCATCCTGATGGGATCACTGAAGACCAATATTCAATCTTTGCCTCCTATCAGTCTGTGAGGCAGGACAGAATACAGAGTATTTATCAATATGTGGATTAGATAGAACTCAAGAGAAAACATTTTGAAGGCAAATAAGAGTGTATTTGATAAATCCTGCTTATCCCAGGCTGGTGTCATGAAAGGACCCTCACCAAGTGCAGTTGGTGTGTGGGAACCACACTGCCTGCTTTCTGACTAAGTGCTTAAAAAGAATCCCATGGATATGTTGTTGGCTGAGGAAGGAATGTAATTAGAAAGAACTGTTTCATTCTGAAACCATCAACTTCTTAAGGAAAGGATAACCTTTCTTTATCTGGAATGTGACCTTTTAGTTGAACTTCCGAGCTTTTGGGGGCTGTTCAGAGATAGTGCTAACTGGCTCAAGAATACTTATATTGTGATGATAGTTCCCTAGTGAGCTTCCTGCAGTAAAAGTGATAAGGGTTTTTTGAAACTCTCTGGATATAGGATTGGAGCCATGTCTATTCTTTGTTATTAAAAAAAAAAAAGCTCAGTTTTCTTTCCCTGCCAGGGGAAAGGAACTCAGGGCCTGTCAGGGTCAGGGGAAGAGGAATAGCTTCCTTAACCACTCAGGACATGGTTAAGTTTTTGAATACAAGGTAGTAGCTAATAATGTAGCTTCTGGACTTATAGAGAACTGCAACTTATCAGCTGCTTGAGCCGGTTACGGAAGCTCTTTGCTCTTTAGTTTTTTTTTTTCACTTTTGGCCAGGGCCAGGCTCGAACCCACCACCCCTGGTATATGGGACCGGCGCCCTACTCCTTGAGCCACAGGGGTCTCCCTTTAGTTTCTTCTTTTATAAAATGTAAGTAGTACTATCACACAGGGTTTCTGTGAGGCTGGAACTGGATAATGTATGTAAAATACTTAGCATGGTGCCTAGCACAGAGTAAGTACTCAATTACTATTAGCTATCTAACTATTCTGTTTATTCATAGGTACTGAATATTCCATAGAATTATTTTATTCCTGAACTTTCTAAGATCAGAATTCCATCACTGAAAGTGATCAACAAAAGAAAGCTTTATAGTCATGTAGCAGGATTAGACTTGGGCTATTTGTAAAATGTAGATTTTTGGCATTTGTGGATTTAGGTTTTGCAGTTTCAGGAATTCATAGATGACCTCAAGGATCCTGACATGGCATATTTTATTTAAAACCATAATTTAGCTGGGCACAGTAGCTCACACCTATAATCTGGGAGGCCAAGGTGAATGGATTGCCTGAGCTTAGGGGTTGAGACCAGCCTGAGCAAGAGTGAGACTCCATCTCTAGTAAAAATAGAAATACTAGCCAGGGTTTGTTGCAGACCCTTGCTGTCCAGCTACTCAGGAGGCTGAGGCAGGAGGATCACTTGAGACCAAGAGTTCAAGGACTCTGTGAGCTATGATGCCAGGGCACTCTACCCAGGGTAAAAGAGTGAGACTTTGACTCAAAAACAAACAACAACAACAAAAAACCCTTAATCTAAAAGGGATTAAAAAGTAGTCAGGATGCAGTAGAATTATCTTGAATACCTGCTCCGCAGTGATGTGCTTCTCTGAGAAGTGATCCCACTCAGAGAGATGAACTCAAGCTGAGACTGTGCCTAATGACCCTTCATCACAGCTGATTGGACCAAGGGTTGAGACACCTGATCCAGGGAGAGCCAGTGTGGTGTTCGACTTAATCCAATGTTCTCTCCTGGATTGTCCTTCTTTTCAGGAGATAGAGGGAGAAGAAGTTAGCAATAACCTTTTATGATGTCTACAAATGGTTCAGGGTGGAAAAGTGTGCCTATATTCTACAGAGAGACAAAGGGAGAGTGCAGACATCACCAAGTGCTAACAATTGGTCAATCTAACCAAAGGGTGTACCAGTATTCATCGTACCATTCCTTCAACTTTCCTTTGGTTTATAATTTTAAAAGTTGGAAAAGGTTTTTTTTTTTTGAGACAGAGCCTCAAGCTGTCACCCTGGATAGAGTGCTGTGGCATCACAGCTCACAGCAACCTCCAATTCCTGAGCTCAAGCAAGTCTCCTGCCTCTGCCTCCCAAGTAGCTGGGACTATAGGCACTCGCCACAATGCCCGGCCATTTTTTGGTTGCAGCCACCATTGTTGTTTGGCAGGTCCAGGCTGGATTCGAACCTGTGAGCTCAGGTGTACGTGGCTGGCGCCTTAGCCCGCTGAGCCACAGGCACCGAGCCAAAAGTTGGAAAAGGTTTTTAATGGAAAGTAAAATACCCCTTTAAAAAGATTTTCTTTAAAAAAAATGCTCAAGTTAGAAATTCACTCCAGAGCCTCTAGTCATCTCTGCTGAGCTGAGAATCTGCTTGTCAGTCTCGGATGGTGGGGGCCAAGAGCACATAGAAGGGGAAGCCAAGGACTTCAGAGATAGACAGAGAAGCAAAGAGGCAGAAACGAGCAGAAGGGAGAGACCCTGAGACCCCTGGGAAAGGGAGAGTGAGGACTTGATCTCCTGGACTGGCTCCCGTGGCCCATATCTGGTGGGAGGCCTAGATTGTCTTTCTGCCTCTGAGTTCTACCAGGTATCTGATGTCCTTGCAATAAATTCTTTTCAGAGTTTGGTTAAGATAGCTTGAATGGTTCTGGCCCTTGTGAACAAACAGGCTCTGACTAGACCCCTGGCAGGTCTGTGGTGAAGGGTACACTGAGAGAGTTGGTGAAGTGTGGATAAGTGGCTTAGCCAGAGCGTGTGCCTGAAGACTGCTCGCTTCTACATCTCATGGAGTACGAGTGTTCGCTGTAAGAAACACTCTCAGTTGTACTTTATAGCTTTGGAGGGGGTAAACCATATATGTACTAGAACCATATTCTCATGCTATAGGCTGAAGTGCACAGAAAAATACTAACATTCTTTTCTTTCCTAGGACTACACTCAAGTTTTATCTACAACTTTATGTGGTAGCAGAACCTGGGTTTGCTCACTAGGTTCAATGCTTTCTTTTTCCCTGGGGGAAGATGGATTATAACACTGTGCCATTTCCCACCCCACACCCCACCAGTTCTTGCCCTCAATGTGAGGTTTCTCCTGGCCCACCTGCTCTCAGGTTCCTGACCAGCTGCCTGGGCACACAGGCCTCTCTGCCCCTACACAAGCTAGGACCAGACCATTCAACTGGAGTCTTTCCCCCTTCTTGGGCTCAGATTTCCCCAATAGATTCTGAGAGTTCTATACACCGTCCTCCTTGGGCTTAGCTTATAGAGGGCAGGGAGCTGGTGTGACTTTCTCTCCTTACCTCTCATGCAGCCCTGGAATGAAGGATTGGATCAGAGATGGACTGGAGTTCCTTGCAGTTATTGTTTATGGTATGTTTTATTTTAAAACTAATTTTTTAATTCTTATTAGCGTATCCGCACAGAAATAACATATTTCATTGCTTTCTTTATTTACAAAATACAGAACTAACAAAGAGAGACTTTCTCTATTGCCCTTTTAGAAACATGGGATTCATGACTTAAAAATAGATAGTATGGCATGATTTTATTTCCTAAGTCTTTTTGGGAATTAGCTTTTTATGCCTAAAGGCCAAGTTTTTGGATCTCAAAACGCTTTTTTCTTGCAAAGTCTATTTTGAAACTCAAAGCAAAAAGCTGGCTTCTTTGTAATCTGCACTTTGTTACAACAAATCTACTCTCATGTCTGGGTCGCACAGAGACTCTGTCTCAAAAAAAATAATAATAACAAGAGATACAAAGAAGTGTGAGGTGTAGGGGGTGCCCAGGGGAGAACACATCAAGTTATATTATCAAGCGTTCATGAAATTGAGGCTTCAAAATTGGTCCGAGAGTTTCCCTTGCTGATGGCAGGGTTTTTCCTCTATGGAGAGATAAGAAATTTTCCCTGGCCAAATTCTATGAGATGTAATACTTCCTCTGCCTGAAACTTGGATAGGATGAGACAAATTCAACAATCCAATTGCAGCTGGGGATGGAAGGTAGCCAGCAAAGTCTCTATGTCACTAAAACAGGTTTCACAGAAGCCACATGCCAAGAGTTCATTCATATGCAAGCCCCTTAAAACCTTTAAATAAAACCTATTTATTTTTATTTGCATATTTGAACACTTCAGTTATCAAGTTTCTGGGATAGAGTGGGATGGATAAGTGGCAGAAGGATCTGGAAGCAAAACTGATGAAAAGCATGATAGCAATGGAGGAGTCAGAAGTATAACAAAAATCAGGTGCAAACATATAAAATATCCATGTTGGCCGGGTGTGGTGGCTGACGCCTGTAATCTTAGTACTCTGAGAGGCTGAGGGGGGAAGATCTGAGCAAGAGTAAGACCCCATCTCTACTAAAAATAGAAAAAAATTAGCTGGGCATTGTTGTGGACACCTGAGGTCCCAGCTACTCGGGAGGCTGAGGCAGGAGGATGGCTTGAACCGAGGAGTCTGAGATTGTTGTGAACTAGGCTGAGGCCACAGCACTATAGGGCAGGCAACAGAGTGAGACTCTGTCTCAAAAAAAATAATAATAACAATAAAATAAAAAATAAAAAATCCATGATGTCACAAGACTTTGGCATAATACAATGTGCCTCAAATTTCTCATTTGTTCCAATATCTAGTATTGTATTAAATCATAGTGTCTTAAGTCTTGATAGGAATTCAAAGGAAATATGGGATTCATAATTTAATAATATGACATAACATTATTATGACATCAGGGCATATGATTTTATGCCCTGAGTCTTTTGGGGAATTAGCTTTTGTTTATTAAAAGCTAAGCTTTTGGATCTCAAAATCCCCACTTTGTTTGCATAGATTGTAATTGAATTTTATTCTCCCAAAGTCACAACTCCCTAGCCCCTAATACCTCAGAATATGACTATATTTGGAGATCTAGCCATTAAAGGGATGATTAAGTTAAAATGAGGCCATGAAGTTATTCCAATCCAACTTAACTTTGTTCTGTATGTAGAGGAAATTTGGACACATGTAAAGACAGCAGGAATGTGTGTTTACAGAGAAATGGTCATTTGCAAGCCCAAGTAGAGGCCTCAGAAGACACCCAATCTGCCAACACTTTGATCTTGGACTTCCAGCCTCAAGAACCATGAGAAAGTAAATTTCTGTTATTGAAGCCAGCCAGTGTGTGACACTTTGTTAAGACAGCATTAGCACTCTAATACAAAGACTATTTTGAAACCCAAGTGCTAAGAGCTGATTTCTTTGTTACCTGCTTAGAAAGTCTGGCTGAGGCTTTGTAATTTAGTCACAGAGCAGTCGGGTGGTTTTTCCAAGGACTCCAGGAAGACACAAAATTGAAGCCAATGCTCTTTCCCCTGGATAGGCAGCTTGGTGTGTCAGAAAGAACACAAGGCATTAGGTTCAAATTTGAGCCTTTCTACACCGAAGATGGGCTGCAGAAATCTTTGTGTGAAAATGACCTATCTTGTCTCTTTCTGAGAGTAAATTTTTGAAAATCCTGGAAATGGCCCTTTCTGCAATGCAGAGACATTGGCCCTTCTTTGTACCCTTTCCAGGTTAACCCTACAAAATTATTACCTGTGCTTTCTATAAAGAGGCATTGGATTGAGTTGCTTTTGGAATAAATTACCATTATGATTAATGGCAAAAAGATGGATCCTTTAAAGACTTATAAATTTTCTTTAAAAAAAAGAAGGGCTGCAGGTCTTTATACAGGTCTTATTATTAACATCTCTCAGCTTTAGTTTGTTTATTTACAAAATGCAGATGAGCTGTGCAAATTACATGAGGTTACGTTCAGGTTGTATATGTAAAATACCTAGTGGGAGCCTGGAACAAAACAGGTAGGTAACATATAGGGTTCCATCATTATTTTCTACTATACTATATTATAATCCTAAGCCATCAATAAAAGTTTAAATTGTGTTTGCTATCCTCTCTGTAAGAAGGCAGAGCAGTTTATTATTTTTAAAATAGACTTTAGCTTTATGTGACCAGAGTCCTGGTGGTTACAGGGATGAGCATTAGGTATTCAGACTGCTGGATTATCTAGAACTATTCACCAAAGCTTGTCGGTAGTTGATATTACTGTGTCAACATTTTGTGTCCTTGAAACTGCTTTCAAGTTATATTGTCCTTTTTAAATTTTTCACTCCAGTGACCCTACTTCTCTTATAGACATCCCATGGCTTCAGAGCCCTACACAATGATTTTATTTTTTATTATATTATATTCTTTTCTGTATTTTCCAAAATGTCTGTGATAAATAATGAATGTATATTACTCTTAAACCAAGAAAAAAATAATCATAGAGTCTACTAAGATGTCAGGTGAGAGAAAAGAAGTGCACGTTGAATTCGGCCATTTGGTCATTGCTGAGTGACAATGACAGATGCCAGATTGCAGGGTGGACAAGTGGCCAGGAAGTGGGGGGCGAAGCTGTGTATGGTTGAGGGTGTGAAGGGAGCTGGACGTGGGGAAGCCCTTTTTAGGAGGGGGGAAGATATGGGTGTATTAGTAGGTGGGCCGGGGGCAGCTTCTGGAGAGGGTGAGCTTAAAAGTAGAGACAAGTCAGTAAGGCCTGGGAAGAGGCGAGAGGGACCCAGGCACACACAGGGGAGGGTGCAAGCTCTTCCTCTGGGACAGGCAAGAAGGGGGAAAGTTAACGTGGTTAGCGTCATGATAGGTAACTTTAGAGAACAAGGGGAGAGAAGTTGAGGAACTTCTGTCTGACAGCCTGTTTTCTTTGGCAAAAAGTATCTCAGGTGCTGAGATTGAGGGAGACAGGCCAGAGAAAGGGCTTGAGGACAGTGTGTGGAGCTGCCGAGATGGGAGCGTTCAGCACGGACTGGTGAAAACATTTCTGCTCAGAGCTGTGGGCCGGGAAGAGGTTGAAAGGAAACAGGGATATAGAGACAGGCGTGGGTTACTCAAGGTTTCTGAAGGGAAGAATATGATAGAAAATTTTAAAATGTGGTGGTTTATCAGATGGTGCAAGTAAGTTTAATTGTAGGATGACTGACAGTGGGTCAAAAAGGGATGTCCACCAGGGACTTTTTGAAGGAAGCCCACTGAGGCCTGTGCAGTAAGGGAGATGCCACCAGCCCACATTTGTCCAGGGCCTGCTGTCTCCCTGAGACCATCTCACACAGGGAATGAGGAGGGGTACTGGAAACCTGCAGGGGATTCTTGGGACTGTTTTCCTCTGTGTTCCTGTCAGCATCGCCTGGGAAAAGTTCTCCACCCTGGTGACGATCACTGGTTCTGCTTTCCATTTCTCCCAGACTTCCGAGCTAACCTCATAGTGTGCCCCTGGAGACAGCAGCACCAGCCAGCTGGCTCCCCTCCGCTCCGGAGCCCCAGCCTTAGGGGATTCCTCTGAGTTAGAGTCACCAGGGCTGATAGGCAGCCCAGCCTGAGGCCAACGCTCGACAGGGTCAGCCTCGGTGGGGCCAGCGCTCCGCAGGGCCTATTTTCCAAGCTTCTAAATTTGGTGACCCTGCCTGTTCCCTCTGCTCTGCCCGGGGGAGGGCAGCTGCTTCCTGCAATTATGGGAAGGCTCCCCCATTAAAGGCTCCCCCTTTCCATGGACAGTCCTCCAACATCTGTTTAACCAGTTTCTTTCTGAAAAAATAACTGGCATGGCTTTTGTTTTCTTGATTAAACCCTTACCATAGTGTCTTATTTGGTTAGGGCTGCTTAACAAAGTATTAGGTTAGGGCTGCTTAACAAAGTATTACAAACTGGTGGCTTAAAGAGTAGGAACATGTTGTCGTCTCACAGTTCTGGAGGCTACGTCTGAAGTCAGTGTCAGCAGGCTGGCTCCGTCTGAGGGCTGTGAGGGAGGGCTCTGCTTCAGGCCTCTCTCTGTCCTCATCTTATAAATGGCCGTCTTCTCCCTGGGTCTTCCCTTTGTACCTGCCTGACTCCCCTTTTGTGGCGGGGGGGGGGGGGGCTAATGCCTGTAATCCCAGCCCTTTGGGCCAATAAGGCAAGAGAATTACTTGAGCCTAGGAGTTTGAGAGCGACCTGGGCAATGTAGTAAGACCTAATCTCTAAAAAATTGCTAATTTTCTCTTTTCATAAGGACACAAGTCATATTGGATTAGTGCTCATCCCAAAGACCTCACTTCAACTTGATTACCTCTGTAAAGACCCTGTCTCCACATAAGTTCACATTCTGAGGCACTGGAGGTTAGAATTTCAACATATGCATATGTGTTAAGTAATTGCCTCAGAAAAGCCCCTCCTTTCCAAGCACAGGGAGTTGCCTACTAAACATCTTATCTTCCAGTCGGAAAACTTACCTCATCTCCCCATCCCAATTCCCCGCTGAAAATTTCAAACTTATAGCCTGCCCCTAACGGCTTTTCTGTCAGAGCAGTAACTCCTTATTGGCTATTCTACGATCCTGGCACCTCCCCTAACCGAACCTATATAAGGTGTGCTTGGCTTGTCTTTTACTCTCTCTTTCTGTCTCCTCTCACTCTCTCCCCCTCTCTCACCTCCCTCCCTCTCTCCCTTTCTCTCCTCTCCTCCTTAGTGCTGTTCTGCAGCATCCCCCGCTAATAGACCTTTCATGCAAGCTTTGGTGGTCTGTGAGATCTCTGCCGGTCAAGTGCCGCCCTTTCAGACAAGGCACAATTCAACCTATAATGGAGGTTGGAGATTGAACAGAGATTAAACTGTTTTTAAATTATAGTCAGTTCACTCTTCTAGGTCTGTATCCTTGGACAATAATTTAATCTCTCAAATCCTCGATTTTTAGCCTCCATATCAATAGTTGGGGTTATGTTATCCACATTTTGTGTCCTCTGTGTAAAATACGTGTACTAATTCCTGCGTCAAAGATGAAATTAGGTAATATTTTAAAAAACCTTCTCTCTTTCTCTTTTTGTTCTCAGAAGATAGAATAGTTTGTTCCACCTCTTGTCCTGCTCACTCTATTATCTTCACTCTGTTTAGATGAAAAGTTGAAGTTTGATTGCTCAAACTGAACTTTGACTGCCAGGGCCATTGTGATCACTGGAAATCCACACTCCACTCCCAGGTCTGCAGCCTTTCATTCTGACTCAAGTGGTATCCCCAGGGCTCCCGCCAGGCCTGTTTTTGTTCTGTTACCACTTTTCCCCTCCCTTTGGCACGACCTGGGTGGGTCTCCATTAGACCCCACTTTCCCAAGCAAGTCTCAGCCAAGTTTCTCACTGCTAACCACACCCCTGCCTCTCAGGGGAGAGTGCTTTTCCACACACTGCTTCATTTAGGAAGCCCTGTTCCTGGCAGCTGACAAGCTGTGGGTTGCTTAGTGGCATGGCTTACCTACAAACAGCACAATGAAATGTAGTCACGCAATATGCAGTATTGGGGAACAGCAAAGCATTGCTTAAACAAGATTTTGAATAGTTTCCTTTGTGAGGGGATTCAGTGAATGGCCTCAGCAAACCTGTGTCTTATATTTTGAAAAGAAATGAGAAACTTTCAGCAGCAGTGCTTCTCAAATTTTAATGTGAAAAGGAATCACCTGGGGATCTTCTTAAATGCAGATTCTGATTCAAGAGGTCTGGGGTAAGACATAAGATTGGTCTGCACTTGGAAAAGTTCCCTGGTGGTCCTGATAGGTCTGTCCATCAGCAGCACTGTGAACAGCGAAGCTTTGGTGATCACAGAGCAGAGATTCTCTATGCTGGCTGCATGTTAGAATCATCTTGAATGCTTTTAACAAATATGGGTGCCTGGTTCTAGCATCCAGAGATTCTGATACTTGGTCTGCAGTATGACTTAAGTATTAGTGTCTTATTTAAAAAGCATACCAGATGATTCTAATGTGCAGCCCGGATTGAGAATCATTGGTCTGGTCCATCGCTTTTTAAACTTTAATATGTACACAAATCACCTGAGGATCTTGCTAAAATGACAGACTTGATAGTTCTGGGCTGGGGTCCAAGATTCTGCAGTTCTAAAGTGCTTCTAGGTCAAGATAAGGCTGCTGGTCAATGGACCACACTTTTCAAGGAATGGTCTAATTCAGTGCTTCTCCACCTTGGTTCTACTGGTATTTGAGAACAGATGTGCTCTGTGGTGGTGACTGTCCTGTGCATTTTAAGATGCCCAGATGCATTCCCTGAAAGGGGGGGGCACTCGACCGGCACGCACAAAACTTACAGAACACCAAGGCTTGTACGAAAGGTCTTTATTGGCGGGGGAAGGAGGGGAGAGAGAGAGAGAGAAACGGAGGGAGAGAGAGAGAGAGAAACGGAGGAAGAGAGGAGAGAGAGAAGGGGGGAAGAGAGAAGAGGAGAGGAGAAGAGACACACACGGGGGATGGGAGAGAGAAGAGAGCAGCATTCTTTTGAGATTGAGCATTATTTGATCATTTCTGCATTTCCCAAATCTTGGGATTGCCAAATATTGGCTTTAATGTCTCCCATACAACTTTGTACCCCTGTGTTTCACACATCTGCTATTCCTTCATGGTCTTACTGATAAATTATTTGATTCCACTCACTCATTTTGTGGACTTTGTGGTGATACTTTATCACCTAAATTTATTGTCTATGGATTACTGTTGTGAAGAGCCTACTTTAGCTGAGTGGTGTGTATTTGTGTGCATGTGTGTGTGTGTGTAGGGGGTGAAATTAGCCAGAAGCAAAAATCACTGTGCCCTTACTGCCTTCACCAAGGCCACCACCTTTGAGATGTCCTGCCTGGTTATAATAAGTATGATAATTTTGGATTATGAATTTATGATCAGTGTGATTTTGTGTGTGGAAATCCTGAGAAGCCTGGCTTGATGGTCCATACCTCCATAAGTGAATGCTTGATTCTGATCTACACCTTAGTTACTACCAACCAAGGACTAAGCTAAATTACTTTCTCAACTTATGCTTTCCTGGATCATTCAGTTATTATCAATTAACCCTCTAAAAATACATATAGCAAAACCTGTTGATAAACTACTCCTCTCAGGAAGCTTTTACTCAGAGCTTAACCTCTTTTTTCTTGTTGCTTTCCTTTGCCATCAGGTGGGGTTTTTTTTAATCCACACATTCATGAGTTGTTTCAGGAATTCGGGGGGTAACCGTACCAAATCCCTACCTTCTAGAGACCCAAAGCTTTTAGTTAATAAGACTGGCAAACACTTCCAAGGCTCTTATACATTTAGCTTCAGTGCACCATTTTGTTTTCCATCTCCCTCTTCAGTTTTCATCCTCGGAATTTTTCCTTCTTTTATGAACTAAGCTATGTATTAATTTGAAAAGATATTTATTAGATTTTACTCATCACCTCTGCATTTTGGGGACCGTTGAGCTGTGTGTCAAAACATCTAGTTAATCATATTGCTACAGAGAGAAGTCTTGATTGTTAATTCTACCAGGCTAATTTACATCTTCATTGCTTTTACCTAGGAAAATTATGGGATCCTTATTTCCTCTTATTCCATTCTCCAATCTTTTTCACACTGCATGTAAATCCCACAAATTGATGCATGATTTTTATAAATCACTGCAGTAATCATGTCTTTCTAAAATTTAATTAGATGTTTATTGCCTACAGATGCTCTAGTTTGTTATTCAAAATTATTTACTGTCTGGCTTTAACTTACCTTTGCTTTCTAGTCTCTGTACTTTCTTTGGAATCTTTGCAATCCAATCAAACTAAATGTTTTGCCGTCTCTAATGTATGACAACTTTTATTCCAATGTAATTTTGTTCATACTGCTTTCTTGGCCTAAAATGCCCATTCCTATGTTCCTGTGTTTTTCTAAATCTCTCTGGGAGTGCCATCAATAGGATTGGAGTAAAATATACATGAGTTCATTTTCCATCTCTGACATTTCCCAGGTGTGTGGTCTCAACAAAAATCTTTTTATCTGTGGAATAGGAAAAACATTAGTTATATGAAATAATTGCTGTAAAGGTGAAATGAGAAAATACATGTAAATGTATTCTGTAATTGAAAAATGCTATAAAGTTATAAGTATTAGTTTGCTTTTGTTTTGCAGTACTCATTTTTTAAGGCCAAGTTCAAAAGGCACATCCTGAAACCTTTCTTTGGTCCTCCTTAATACAGTCAAAACTTCAGCAGTACTTACTAAATTTTAGTTTGTATTGCTTAATTGCCCCTGGAAATTATATTCCTAGTTAGAATGTGATGGGGATTTCTCAAGGACAATAGCCATTTCTGACTCCTCCCACACAATTCCTTCAATAGAGTAGGTACTCAATAAATATTATCTGAAATACTGAGTTCTCAAATATAGCAATGAGAGGTATTCCTAAAATGTATGAGCACTTTAATAGTGATTTATTAGATCCCTCATTGCTATACTTAATTATTTATAAGTACTAAATATTAAGTTCCTTCATAAAGTAACGTTAGTTTCTCAATTTCTTAAAACTAGAATTTGTAATAAGGTTTTTTCCAATCCTCTAGCACAGCAGATGACATAGACCAATTTATTCACTATCTGTTTCAACTCTTAGAGCTGGAGTGGGGAACCTTTTCATGTTGGAAGGTTGAATTTAACTATAATCAAATAAGGTCACATTCAAGGAACTCCAATTAGATATACTTACAAATTTACATTATTTTATAAAAATATAACTATTATGTACTTGATAATTTCAAAAAATGAAAACCATTTGTTAATTTTAAAGTAATCGTTTTTTAAATTTTAAAGTAATCTTTTAATGATTTTGTTGTGTCTGCTTTTTGTTGAATAGTATTTGAATATTTGGTTGCACTGTTGGTTGATTCTCTAGAGTAGGGGGTCCTCAAACTAAGGCCTGCAGGCCACATACGACCCGCTGAGGACATTTATCCAGCCCGCTGGGTGTTTTTGCCTTGGCTGCCTGTCCTGTATAACAGCTGACTCATCCTGGGCCCACAAAATCTGTTAGCGGAAAAACCATTGGTTGCACTCCCAAACAAAATGTGTGGATTTACTGGAAAAGTTGCAAAAGGAGTTCCAATTTAGATTTAAAGAGCTTCATCTCCATGAACAGGACATACAGCTTTTCCATAACCCATTTTCTATTGACATTGAAAATGTGGAGGTCAGTCCCTGAAGTCGCTGCCCCGGCCACCCCTCTGCCAGCTGCTCCAGTGCCACCTCGGCCAGTGTCTCCGGCAAGCAGGAGCCAGGCCCTGTAGCAGGGCAGCCGAGCGCTCCTGCGGCTCCAGCTCCGGCTCCGGCTTTGCTCGGGCAGTGGCTTTCAGGCCTCTTTATGAGGCTCGCCAGCGGCGCCCGAATGCTCTAAGAACGTTTCCACTGTTGCTGAAAGGACACATGCAGTGGGATTCAGAATTCCTGGAGAATTGCCTTTGTGAGAAGCTGGAAGTATTTCTTTAAATTCCATCTCTTAGGGCAGTGTCTGTGGCTCATAGAGTAGGGCACTAGCCCCATATACTGAAGGTGGCGGGTTCAAACCTGGCCTCGGCCAAACTGCAAAAATAGAAAAATAGCTGGGCATTGTGGTGGGTGTCAGTAGTCCTAGCTACTCTGGAGGCTGAGGCAAGAGAATTGCCTAAGCCCAGGAGTTGGAGGTTGCTGTGAGCTGTGTGACGCCATGGCACTCTACTGAGGGTGATAAAGTGAGACTCTGTCTCTATATACATAAAAAAAAGTAATAATAAAATAAATAAATTCCATCTCTTAGTTTTTCAAAGAAATATTAAGAAACCATGAACAACATTAGTAATGAAGAGTTTGACTGCCACTTGCTTGATGAAGGTTTTACTGCCAAAGACATTCTGGACCAAAAAATCAATGAAGTTTCCTCTTCTAATGATAAGGATGCCTTCTATGTAGCAGACCTCAGAGATGTTCTGAAGAAACACCGAAAATGGCTAAAAGCTCTTCCTCGTGTCACTCCCTTTTATGCAGTCAAATATAATGACAGTAGAGCCATTGTGAAGACCCTTGCTGCCATTGGGACAGGATTTGACTGTGCTAGCAAGACTGACATACAATTGGTGCAAAGTCTCAGGATGCTTCCAGAGAGGATTATCTTTGCAAATCCTTGTAAACTAATGTCTCAAATTAAGTATGCTGCCAATAATGGGGTCCAGATGATGACTTTTGACAGTGAAGTACAGTTGATGAAAGTTGCCAGAGCACATCCAAAGGCCAAGTTGGTTTGCGGATTGCCACTGATGATTTCAAAGCAGTCTGTCAACTCCATGTTAAATTTGGTGCCACTCACAAAACCAGCAGACTTCTTTTGGAATGGGCAAAAGAGCTAAATATTGATGTCATTAGTGTCAGCTTCCACATAGGAAGTGGCTGTACTGATCCTGAGACCTTTGTGAGGCAATGTATGATACCCGCTGTGGATTTGACATGGGAACTGAGGTTGGTTTCAGCATGTACCTGCTTGATATTAGTGGTGGCTTTCCTGAATCAGAGGATGTGAAGCTTAAATTTGAAGAGATCACTAATGTAATCAACCCAGCATTGTACAAGTACGTTCCATCAGATTTGGAGTGAGAATCATAGCTGATCCAAGCAGATATTATGTTGCATCAGCCTTCACACTTGCAGTTAATATCATTGCCAAAAAATTGTGTTAAAGGAATAGATAGGCTCTGATGATGAAGATGAGACCAGTGAACAAACCTTTATGTATTACATCAATGATGGAGTATATGGATCGTTTAATTGCATCCTTTATGATCATGCTCACATAAAGCCTCTTCTGCCAAAGAGACCTAAACCAGATGAGAAGCATTATTCATCCAGCATATGGGGACCAACATGTGATGGCCTTGACCGGATAGTTGAGCACTGTGACCTGCCAGAAATGCATGTGGGCGACTGGATGCTCTATGAAAATATGGGTGCTTACACTGTAGCTGCTGCTTCTACTTTCAATGGATTCCAGAGGACGACTATCTACTATGTGATGTCAGGACCGATGTGACAACTTGTGCAGCAAATCCAGAACCCTGACTACCTACTCAAAGTAGAAGAGCAGGATGTTGGCACTCTGCCTGTGTCTTGTGCTTGGGAAAGTGGAATGAAATGTCACCCAACAACTTGTGCTTCAGCTAGTATTAATGTGTAGATATCATTCTATAGCTGTTAACTGCGAGTTTAGCTTAAACTAAGGGATTTGGGGGGACCATTTAACTTAATTATTGCTAGTTTTGAAATGTCTTTGTAAGAGTAGGGTTGGCACAGATGCAACAATATGTAAGATTAGGAGATAGGGTCACACTTATCTGTGTTCCTATGGAAACTATTTGAATATTTGTTTTATATGTATTTTTATTCACTTTTCAGACACGCTATGAAAGAGCACCCCTCTGCTACTCAGCAAGTATTTGTAGCTTGTACAGTGGCAGAATGGGCCAAAAGCTTAGTGTTGTGACCTGTTTTAAGAATAAAGTATCTTGAAATAAAATAAAAAAAGAGAAAGAAAATGTGGATACAATTTACCAAATGGAACTGGCTGAACTGCAGAATTGTGACTCTCTGAAAGATGCATTCAAGTCAAGCAGCCATCCTAATTTCTATGCATCTCTCCCCCTCTGAGACATATCCGAATCTCAGGAACCATGCACTCAAAATGGCAACCATCTTTGGCAGCACTTATGTCTGTTAACAGACGTTTTCCAGAATGAAACATCTGAAATCTCCAACCAAATCTAGAGTAACTGATGCACGCTTGCATCACTTGTTATGACTAGCAGTGACAAATGTGGAACTGGACATTGACCATCCCAGCCAAAACCAGGCCCATAGTTCCCTTTGAAATACTGGTAAGTTTGTTGATTTAAATTTATTTGTTCTTCATTTTAAATATTGTATTTGGTCCCATTTTGTTTTTTTTACTTCAAAATAAGATATGTGCAATGTGCATAGGAATTTGTTCATAATTTTTTTTTTTAACTGTAGTCCAGCCCACTAATGGTCTGAGGGACAGTGAACTGGTCCCCTGTTTAAAAAGTTTGAGGACCTCTGCTCTAGAGAGCTGATCAGTCATTTGTGACCTTAAGGGGTGTCTTGATTTGGGTTGAGTAGAATATATATTTACAGAAATAAGTAGTTGAAAAATAAGAAAGCATTTTTGAGGCAAGTCCAAAAAAGTGTGGGTATTCTACTGCATTTTTTCCATTGGCTCTTTCTTAGGATCAAATGGTGACTTTAAAACATCTTCTACAGCAAGCTCAATCAATTCCATCTGTAGTTCTTTAGATGACTTGGTGATATCAACTAGGTGAGGCTGAAATGCTAATTTGAGTGTGATATCATGATTCTCAAAGTCAATGAACCTTTCCTTATAGTCTCCAATTAACGGGTCTATAGGAGGTGTGTGTTCTTCAAATGATTTTCATACATAATTCTGCTCAAAAATGACCTTTGATAACCGGAGAAAATGTTCATCTTAAATTTCTTTTTGAAGAAGTGTTTTGAGAAAATACAGATTTTTTTTTTCTTTTTGCAGTTTTTGGCTGGGGCTGGGTTTGAACCTGCCACCTCTGGCAAATGGGGCTGGTGCCCTACTCCTTTCAGCCACAGGCATTGCCCAAAAATACAGAATTTCTTTTTTCAAAATGCTTTGGATTTTTTTTTTTTTGCCACATACCCATATATAGACTTAGTTTTACCTTGCAAAGAAATAGTCAAGACATTTTGATTTGACATGATATCACACAGAAATGCAACATTCCTATAAAAAACTTCTTTGAAAATTTCTCATGGTTGTTGCTTTTCTTCATACAATTTACCTATCTGTTCTCACAGAGATAAAATGTTAACACCTGTCCCTGTAATAGCCAATGCATTTTAGAATGGCATGGCAAATCCACACTGAATACCTCATAGTTAAATGTCAGCAGGTTACGAAACTGACCGTGTAGTGCTGCATTTGCACAAGTATAGTTAATAATACTTGTCACTTGTTGTAAAGTGTCACTTAAAATAGGAGCTTTAGCACAGAGATTTCGCTGATGCAAGGAACCATGATAAAAAAATGAAAGCTGCTCAGCGCCTGTGGCTTAGCGGGCTAAGGCGCCAGCCATGTAAACCTGAGCTGGGGTTCAAATCCAACCTGGGCCCGCCAACCAACAATGACGGCTGCAACCCAAACAAAAAGAAATAGCGGGGCATTGTGGCGGGTGCCTGTAGTCCCAGCTACTTGGGAGAGAGAGGCAGGAGACTCGCTTGAGCCCAGGAATTGGAGGTTGCTGTGAGCTGTAATGCCACGACACTCTACCCAGGGTGACAGCTTGAGGCTGTGTCACAAAAAAAAAAAAAAAAGAAAGAAAGCATATGGCCCTGTTAATACTTTTTTAAAAATCTGTGCAATAAACCCTTCATGTTTTCCAATCTTGGAATATGTACTATCTATTCGTGTACTCACTAAATTTCCTAAATTCAGTACAACATTTATCTTGAAGGTTGTTAAAGATATCTATTTCCTATGTTCTGTTCACAAGAGGGCCCAAAGTGAGTAACTCTTTATAACAAAGAAAATCTTCTGGTATGACCCAAATGATGTCTAAAACCTGCACTGAGTCAGGTTGATTCAGTTTTATCAGTTGATTCATCCAAAGTGATTGAATGATATATATTTTCCTTTTGATGTGTTGTATTAAGTTGTTCTGTTAAGATGAAGGTTAAGTCATGCTGGTGATCAGGTTTAGTTCTCCATGAAAGAGGCAGTTATTTGTACTTTGAAATATTATCAGGGTCTAAACATCCTACAACTCCCGCAATGCGTCTTTCACAATTTCTATGCCACTGAATAGCTTCCCTTTTTTTCTGAATATATAAGCTATAATACTCTATGAGTTGCTTTAGTGGCATTATTTCTAGGTCTTACTGCTGCCTGAAAAAGTTGTCTTTGTTTTTGCTTTTCATCTTTTCTGCAGTACAACTTTTTATGCCTCTCCCTGTGATTTAAAATATTTGTGTTTTTTATGAATATTATAATGTCGATGAGCATCAAAGTTCTTTAATGTTGATATTAAAGTATCATAAAGCAAGTAAATTGTCTTATCTTTAGCAGAAACAAAATAATAATTCAATTCCCAATCTTCACTAAAAAATCTGTTTCCTTCCTTTAGTGTTCTCTTGGTCTTCTTTGTCATGGAAGAAGAAAGGGCTGTTAAGCAGATACAACTAAAAAATACTGTTGAGCTGTGTAAACTTTTCACAAATTCCACTTCAAACGGAAATGCAGCACACTGTTATCAAGAGCTGATAACAGACTGGTGTACTTGACCCCTGTAAACTCTCGCCAACCAGCCTCTTGGCAGAGGTACCGGTCAGGCAGGGGAAGTTAGAACTAAATCATCAGCATAGAACTGTCAATTTAGGCCTAATGACTTACTAATGTTATAATTGTACTGGTCAATCTGAAAGGATAATTACATCAAACTTTATTTTATACCTTGTGTTTTAAATGAATTCATGCAAAAAATAAAATAACCATGTTAAAAATGAGTAAAAATGTATTAATAAAAATAATAAGATTGGTTCTATAAAATTTTAATTTGGTCAAAAGACCACATTTATGGAACTAGAAAGCCTCATGTGGCCTTAGGGCCATAGGTTCCTCACCCTATCTTAGAGTATCCTCTTTAACAGCAAATGCTGGAAAATCGAAAGTTACATTGCCAATCTCCCTTATGGCTAAGTGTCCACCAGTCAGATACATTAACCCAACCCTTGCATTCATAAACCACATTAACTATCAGAATAGACACTAGCATAGAAAACATTTATCTTGCTGGTACGGATCTAATGAGCTTGGTATGCTTCTGTATCTAACAACCCTATCAGTGGCTCTCTGAGTTCCAGATTGTAGCTCAGGCAATGGGATACTTTTGTGCAGCATGTTTTCATCTAACTTCCCTGATTGTTGGTTGTGGAATGGATAGCAGCTCCTGTAAAGGGATAGTTCTGTTCTGGGACTTTTCCCCCTGGTTTACAGACCGAATCTTGCTCCCCTATCTCTTCCAATGATCTTGTAAGTAAGCACAAAATGTTCTATAAAATCTCTTTTTGTTTAAAATAGCTAGAGTGGTTAGTCTTATGCATACCATATGGATACTTCCCATAACCAAATTCGTGAAGTCCTATATCATTAATTTAGTCACATATTTACATAAAAATAAGCAAGCATCCTGAGTTCAGGGTATTTTTAAGATTTGAGTTTTTCTTCTATTTCAAGCTGCATAAGCCAGCTATATATGCACATACCAGTTCACTAGAACGGCCTCAAACAGGTAGTGTGAGAGCTTACATCTGTAAATCTTTATTTTTCTTAAATTTCACTGCTTTGTTTAATTTTGACTATCATGTTATTGATGTAGGTAAAGCATCCTGGAAAAAATCAGGAAAAAATAGAAAATAAGTTACAAAAATATTAAAAATAACCAGAATACAATGAAGGAGATAGAACTAAGTAAGCCAAACAAATGTAAATGACTGAAAATCTCCATTTGCTTATAAATAGCCTTTCAAGTGACCCCCCTTTTTTTTACAGTTCCAGTCTCCCTAGTAGCTGGTTGTACTTTTAAAAAGTAATACTTTCCAGTATTGAAAAAGAGTTTGATTGATGCAACAAGAAGTGTACCTAAAGCTATATGCATACCTTTTGGGTCATTCATGCCAGTGATAAAATGGGCAGTGATTAGAATGTCAGTCTGTGCACAAAATCTTTGTTGAACATCTGATGTCCTGCACATGCATCTTCATGCTCAATTAGGCATCCAACAGTGTGTACAAAAAGCTGTTGCAACTTGCACTCAACTGCTTACTTAGCTCTTTTGAAAGTCATTTCAGTTTATTTTCTGTAAGACCGCACTTTATATCATGCCAACAGGCATTCTTAGAATTTTTCCGTTAGCACAATTGCAGTTAGTTTTGCAGGACAAGGGAAATACGCATCTGTTTTCTCTGAAGGGAGGACAGAACAATGCAAGTGTGTAGTTTAGGCAGGACAGAACTTAATGAGTTAAATCCTACTTCAAGAAAGCTTGCTTTATATGCCTCTGCAAGAGCCTTAATAACCACAGGCAAATAATCTCACTCAAAATCCTTGACAAAAGAAGAACGCCACAATAGCTCAGAACAGATTGATGAATGTTTGAAAGCCCTTTATTAGAATTCTGCAAATTGGGAACACTTCTATGAGCAAACCTCACAAAGTAAAAATTTTTCATTTGACTGCCAGAGTAAGCATAACAGCACCAGCCTCATTCTGTGTGGAATCACAAAGAGATAAACTTTTCATAATCTGGAAGCTTTAGAGTAGCTTTGCTTATTTTATCTTTGATCATTGCCTTTAGCCCTGATTGGGCCTTGCTCTGATCTAGTCTAGCAGGCTTACTAAACAAGAAGCCACTACTGTATTTTCTAGTTTTTCTGTCTACCAGCTACATTTGTTATTCTTATTCAGTCCCAAGCAAATCACTACACAGGAGTCTGACAACCTACATTAAAAATCTAGGTTCTGCCACTTATGGTTTTGTGACAATAACTTATATACTCTGAATCTCAGTTCCCACAACTGTGAGATAGAAATAATAAAAATACCTATTCTACTGGGATTTTTGTGTGTTAAATGAAAATAAATGTCTAGAAATCTTGTATCATGTTGACTGGCATTGTAGTAAAAGCTAATCAATGTTAGTTTCCTTCCATGTTCTTTTCCTCTTTCCACAGGCATGATCATTAGTCTTTAATATGAGGTATGTTACAAGTCTTTGCTGGAGGTATTTGTTACAGGTATTTGTTGTATGATATAGATTTGTACGGTGAAGTATCTTTAATCATAATCAAGTGGTTGTTTTGAATACCTGAACAAAGGAAGCTAATTACCAGAAAGATGCACATCATGTACAAACCTCAGTGCATGAAGTGAAATTTGCTAAGAATGTCATTGCTTTCACCTATTCTCAAATGAAAACAAAGACTCTCTGTGAATGTAAATCTATCAACTCTTATGGCATTAAATAATATTCAAACCTAGCATTCATTTAATGACCATAAAATTTTAATAAGATACGTGCAGAAGTGTATGCATAAAGTACATGTCCTTAAATCATTTTCCCCACTTTCTTTTCCTATATTTCTAACTCAGGTGTTAAGAAATATTTATTAAAAATAGTCCACGGTTTAAAATCACCTCAGTAGGTATTGCAAATTATACCTCTGATTGTAATAAAGGAGAGATTTGGTCACAAATTACTTCTCTGAAACACATTTTTATGGATTCCAAACTAATTAAATAAGAAAGTCTCATCATCTCCAGAAATCCATAGAGGAGGAAAATACTTCTTAATAGACAAAGGAATTCTTAAAAGTTAAAACCAAGTTTTAAAGCCCCAAACTTACCATACCAGAGTGGCCTGATGAGATAAAGTAGTCAAGTGGAAAAACCTGAGACTGGGCATTTCAGAGGCCTGGGCTCTAAGTTCATGGGGGGTAAATTCTTATGCCCACAGGGTCAGCAATATCATGTAAATGAATGAGCTGGGTAAAGTGCATGGGAGCATAAAAATTGGTGGAGCTGAGAGTACATCTAATGGGATGATAGTTACTTAGATCTAAATAATTGTTGCATTGTGGGAATAGGAGTACTTCATATGCTCCAATTTTTAAGAAAACTTAGATATCTAGCTATTTATAGGAATTCTCCTAATTTTTACATGTTAAAAAACAATTCAAATCTTTTTATAACTTTAGGTAGACCAAACAAAATTCACCTGCTGGGTTGGCCATTATATGACTACAGTTTGTGATGTGTTTAATAAATTCATAGTATGATCTGGGACAAGTTCTCTAAGATCATTGTGCCCCAGTTTTCTTATTTTCTATATAAGGTAGAGTAAGGGCAAGAAAACTATGGCCTATTTATTTTGTGAATAATAACACACTGTTTAATATGGTCTATGTTCCATGCTGCAACAACAGCTTTGAGTAGTTGTTAAAGAGGTCACATGATTGACAAAGCCTGAAATATTTAGCATCTAGCCCTTTAAGAGAAAATATTGGAAATTACTGGAAGAAAACATTGCTTCCTTATGTACCCAAAGTGTTGCTGGAAGTAGGATAAAGTAGCAAGTTCTAAACAAGTAAACATGTGAGTATTGCCCAAAAAGAAACACTAAAAATTAGCTATGGTAGATTTCATTATTAGCCCCAATTATTTGACCCTTCTGTGCCACTCCTTTACCACATAAGCCCGCGGAGCCTTGACCCTTGACTCTGGTTGCAGGCATGTGATTTTCTTTGGCCAATTGGATATTAACAGATCTGACACAAACAAAGGGTCAAAAAGGATAGATGGGTCGATGCCTGTTCTTTTCTTTGTCATCACCAGGAGAAAATACCCAGGCTAGCCTTTTAGAGCAAGGATTGGCAAATTTTTCCTATAAAGGGCTAGGTAATCAATTTCTTTGGCTTTGTGGCCCATGTGGTGTCTGTTTCAACTACTTCACTCTGCTATTGTGGTGCAAAAACAACCAAGCATGATATATAAATAAGTGGGCAGGTCTATGTTCCAATAAAATGTTACCAAAGAAGGTAATGGGTTCAATTGAGTTTGCTGACCTTTGTAATGCAGGAAAAGATTCATGGAGCAGAGCTGAATCAACCTATGTACCCAAGTCGATATAGGAGAATAGCGAGCTAACTCGCAGACATATGACCAAGCCCAGCAAGATAAGCAGAACTGCCTCACGTCTTGGACACATGAACAATGAGTGCTAATTGCTGTTTGGCAATGAGATCTTGACTTTGTTTGTTACACAACCAAAGCTAACTGACAAGGTATTATGTTATTAAATAGTCACCTAAAGTAGAAGAAATTTGTATATAAAGTATTTGTCAAAAATTATATGCACATATAAAAAAAGAACTAAAGGGTCTTGGTAAACCACCTGCTGTCTGCTAATATAAATAGTTACAATTTATGAACTTTTTATTATGAGTGAAGTACTAAGTGAAGCTCCATTCTATAGTCACTAATCCTTAAAACTAATGTGTAATGTACATTTTTTATTATCCACGTTTTTTCAGATAAGGAAACTGAGGCTTAAAAAGAACTAACTTGTCCAAAATTGTACAGATGCAAAGTATCATAGCTGGATCAATTTCTATATATCTTTATTTTGAAGGTTATTTTTAATTGGAATATAAAATACTATGTATTTATCATACACAGGATGATGTTTGGAAGAACATATACATTGTAGAATGGTTAAATCTAGCTAATTAACAAATGCATGACCTTACAGAGCTATCATTTTTGTGGTGAGAAAATTGCATTTTTTGGCATTCACTATAGTCACCATGCTGTACAGTAAAGCTCTAGAACTTATTCTTCCTGTCTAGCTCTAATTATTCATTCTTTTTTATTAAGTCATATACATATAGATCATGAATACATTTATGTCTTTGTGGGATTCAATGTGTTGATTATTTGTACAAATTGGAGTGCTTACATCCTGCTAATTAACATACCTTTCACATCATTTACTTAATCACAGTGTTAAGACATTTGTGTTCTATACTTGATAGATTTGACTTGTAGCTTTGCAATATGCTCCATAGGTGTGGCCTTACCATTCACCCGCCCTCTATTGAACCACCCCCCTCCCTCAGCCTCCCCCTCCCCTTCCCCTCCTTCATCCTGGGCTATAGTTGTGAATCATCTTTCATATGAAAGTGTGAGTGATTATAAATTGTTTTCATAGTAGTACTGAGTACACTGGATATTTTTTTTCCATTCCTGAGATACTTTACTAAGAAGAATATTTTCCAGCTCCATCCATGTAAACATAAAAGTGGTAAAGGCTCCATCTTTTTTTAGTGCTGCATATTATTCCGTGGTATACATATACCACAATTTATTAATCCATTCATGGGTCGATGGACACTTGGGCCTCTTCCATGACTTGGCAATTATGAATTGGGCTGCAATGAACTATCTGGTGCAAATACTTTTGTTGCCAAGTGATTTTTAATCTTTTGGATATACACCTAGGAGAGGAATTGCAGGATCAAAAGGTAGGTCTACATTTAGATCCCTGAGTATTCTTCAAACTTCTCTCCAAAAGGAATGTACTAGCTTGCATTCCCACCAGCAATGCAGAAGTGTTCCCTTTTCTCTAGATCCATGCCAACATCTATAGTTTTGGGATTTTGTGAGGTGGGCTACTCTTACTGGAGTTAGATGATATCTCAAAGTGGTTTTGGTTTGCATTTCTCTGATGATTAAAGATGATAAGCATTTTCCATGTGTCTGTAGACCATGCGACTGTCTTCTTCAGAGAAGCTTCTGTTCATGTCTCTTGCCCACAATGAAATGGGATCACTTGTTCTTTCCTTATTAATAAGTCAGAGTTCTCTGTGGATTCTGGTTATTAGATCATTGTTGGAAATATAACCAGTAAAACTCTTCTCCCATTCTGAGGGCTGTCTACTTGCTTTACTTACTGTGTTCTTGGCAGTGCAGAAGCTTTTTAGTTTGATCAGATTCCAGTAATGTAATGCATTCTTTAACCAACGTATGCCCTATCCTCCCTACCAACCACATCAGACTCTGGGAACCACCATTCTATTCTCTACTTCCGTGAGATCAACTCTTTTAGATCCCACATTTGAGGGAAATTATCAGACATTCTTCTTTCTGTGCCTGTTATATTTCAGTTAACATTATATCCTCCAGACTCGTCTATGTTGTCACAAATGGCAAGATTTCTTTTTTTTATGTTTGAACAGTACATTTGCCACATTTTCTTTATGTATTCATCCATTGACAATCACTTAGGACAATGCTATATCTCAGTTACTATGAATAATACTTTAATAAATGTGGAAGTGCACCTATCCCTTTGACACAATGGTTTCATTTCTTTTGGAGATATACCCAGTTATATGTGAAAGTCTGAATGACCAAAACACTGTTGATATTTGAAAACTCAGATAACAATTCTCAGTTCAATGTAATCTTTTTATTTCTTTTGAGTATTATTTTTAAGGTGTCTCTTAAATTAATAGTATTTTAAAACATATTGATGGACATAAAATTCCCACAAAAAAACGAAGCCAATCAAAATATTTTCTACGTTCTAGAATAAATCTTGGGCATTGGTGAAAACTGAATACATTTTCACTGGATAGCTCCAATAGAAGAGCTTTTAAGCATCTGTGTCAAAATCTGATCTTGTCTTCTACTGTAAGTAAAATGGTAAGTTAATTTCAATTTGTGTGTGATACCTTAGTATAATTTCACTGTTATGCTTTAAAAGTGTATGATAATTATGCTATTCATATATCTACAACTTGCATATTTGTGTATTTTATTTCTCAGCTAAATAAAAAATGTCAGATGATATCTCCCAGTTAGTTCGGTCAGCCTGCCTTTACGAAACAAACAAACAAAAAACTAACCAAACAAAAATACTTCTAATTAGCAATAAGAATAAACATATTAAGGCATAATTAACTCTTAAGCCCTTGATTAGAATCAGATCTAAATAGTTAAAATAACTGAGTATTAAAATTCAGCAAATATGCACATTAGGTGAGGTGCCACCAAACACCCTCTCTCCTCCTGGCCTCCCTCTTCCCCTACACTCTCCTTCCTGTTACCTCCTTCTTTCTGGACTATAGTTATGTTTTACCATTCGTATGAATGTGTAGGTGATTATATATTGATTTCATAGTAGTATTTAGTACATTGAATACTTTTTTTTCCATTCTTGAGATACTTTTACTAAGAAGAGTATGCTCCAGCTCCATCCAGGTAAACATAAAAGATATGGAGTCACCATAATTTTATGGCTGCATAGTATTCCAAGGTATATGTATACCACAATTTGTTAACCCATTAATTGGTTGATGGGCACTTGGGCTGTTTCCATGAGTTGGTAATTATGAATTAGGCTGCAATAAACATTCTGGTGCAAATGTCTTTCACATAAAATGATTTTTGATCATCTGAGTATATACCTAGCAGAGGAATTGCAGGATCAAATGGTAGTTCTACTTTTAGTTCCTTGAGTGTTCTCCAAACTTCTTTCCAAAAAGGTCATGTTAGCTTGCATTCCCACCAGCAGTGTAGAAGTGTTCCCTTTTCTCCAATATCCATGCCAACATCTAATGTGTAGTTTTGGGATTTTGTGATGTGGGCTAATCTTACGAGAGTTCGATGATATCTCAAAGAGGTTTTAATTGCATTTCTCTGATTATTAAAGATGATGAGCATTTTTTTCGTGTGTTTGTAGGCCACGCTCCTGTCTTCTTCAGAGAAGTTTCTGTTCAAAATGCAATGGTACATTTCAAAACTATTAAGAATAGAGTATAAATGTCTTACCACAACACATAAGTGAGTAGAAGGTTGTGTTTATCAGTTTCATGTAAGCATCCCTCATCATATATCAAATCAGCACACTGTACCTCATAAATGCATTAGTGTACACAGTTATGATTTAATAAAGGAAAAAAGAATATATTTTATCACATCTGATATTTCTCCACCAAAGGCAGCCATAAGGAGAAAAGATACATCTTTAAGAATTCTGTTATCCCTCAGAAAAAGAAGTTACCATATTTTGCTCTCTATATGTAGCTATAGATAGATCAAATAAGATTAAATATCATTTGGGCATATTTCTCTGTTTCTCCTATGGGAAAGAAGGTTCATGAAATGATATATTATTGTGAAGATAAAGTGAAGAATGGGGGAGACATGTGTTAAGCTTTTTATTACAAATATAAATTCAAAGTACTTATATTCTTTGTACAATTATTACAGAACTGGACAGGCTGTTTGATTTGGGAGATGACTAAAAGCATTGCCCACAAAGGATGATGACAATAATCTCCAAGTTGAATCCTAAGCTTATTAAACTGTTAGTCCTGAGTTATCAGTTAATCAAGAAGGATGTTAATGAGCATCTGTGCTTCATCTTTCAAAGACTTTTGGCAAACAGCGGCACAAAAAGAAAACAGTAATTAGCAATAAAGATGTGTTTATTGGTTTGTGCAACTGAAAAAAAAATCAGCAAATAGGTGGGATTGAAAACTAATATAGCCTTTTGGGAGGGAAGTATGGAGAATCCTCAAAGATATAAAAGTAGACCTTCCATTTGATCCTGCAATTGCATTACTAGGTATCTATCCAGAAGAACAAAAATAATTTTACCACAAAGACATTTGCACCAGAATGTTTATTGTGCCTCAATTCATAATAGTGGAGGCAACCTAAGTCCCCATCATCTCATGAATGGGTCAGTAAATATGTATACCATGGAATACTATCAGCCATTAAAAAGATGGAGACTTTACATCTTTTACACTTACCTGGATGGAATTGAAACGCATTATTCTTAGTAAAAATATTGCAGGAATGGAAAAATAAATATCCAATGTACTCCATACTAATATGAAACCAATATATAAACAATTACATGCTCATATGAACAATAAAACAAAAATATAGTCTAGTATTGGGGTAGAGGGATTTCGGGGGAGGGCTATTGGCAGAAGGACGGAGGGCATGAGGTGGGATCTCACCTAACACGCACACTGTGAGGGTGTAAAACACGCCGCCCCCCCCATTGAGAAGCTCTTTTGCAAGTGGAACTTTATCCTAGAAGTGAAAACAATGTAACCTAAAAATTTATACCCTCATATTAACGTGCATTAAAAAACAAACTAAAAAAGAAATAAAATTCAGCAAATAATATTAAAGTATAACAGCCAACCTTATCATTTTTTTTCTTTAATTGGCTTCTGAACCTGAACTCAGATTCTGATGTAAATAGTATAATTTTTTTCCTTTCAATTTTTTTTATGTAGCCAAAGGATTTTACTAGATTCTGATTTGATTCTCTAATTTAATTGTTTGATCATGAGCAAACCACTTAACCTCTCTGAGTCTGAATCTGCTAATCTGTAAAATAGAGATAATAATAGTACCTACTTCTTTAGAATTGTTATAAAAATTAAAAAGCAGAGGAGGCAAAGTAGTGTCAGTGTCTAGCACATACATAAAAATCATCCATTAGTTGTTTGCTGAATGTGATTTTGTTGCTGAAATCAACTTAGTCACTGTAGCTATTTAACCTTTATTTATACAACATTAATAAGTACTTCAAGTGAAAGTAATAAAAATATGATTTAGTTAATTACATATGGGATTGGCAGTGCATTTGATTATTTTTCCTTATGTGGAGGGTATGGGGACAGAAACAGCCATATTCCTGTTTACACAGGACCATTAACTCCAATCATAAACACATAAACCTATTTCAGTGTCAGTAAAAGTGTTTTTATAATGTGACTCATTTGACCTGTCTCCTGAATGGTCAGTTATTAATATAATGGATAATATGCTGGCTGGGTAAAATGTCTAAGGTATAATTATAATGAAGTGATAATCACGATACACAAAGTAGATTTGATAATGTTAAGACACATAATATATTTTAAATGAAAGGAATTTTATACAATTAAGACAATAAATTGATTTTTTATAATCTGTCACCTAATGGTTACATAATAGGGAGGCAGGAGAGGGAAGCATTTTGGAAACAAAAGGGAACATTTTGAGTCAAACATGACTCTAGTGCACTACTTGATAGCTGTGTAATCTCGGGTAAGTTATTAAATCCATTGGTTCCTGATTTCTCTAAAATGACAATCATTCTTCATCTTTCATTTAACAAATATCAAACAATTTAGTTATATTCTGCCATATACTGAAGAAAATATACATATAGTGTCTGATACTTACAGGATGTTCCAAAAGTCAATCCCAAAGTAGCCGGACATTAAGGAAAAGGGGAAATTATAGTTAAAAATACCTTTCTTTAAAAATATCCACTGTAAAATTTTACAAAGAAGTGACCAGAATGTAGTGAATATTTTGTAAGTGTTTAAAATGAATGTTTTGTAAATAAAGATATAGTCGGCTACAGTTTCCTATTTTCCCTATGTGTGTTGAACTTAGGGGCAACTTTTGGGACATCCTGTATATTGTGAGAGCTGTTTTGTGCCTTTTCATGAGGGCTTGAGTTCTTTGGAAACAAAGGTATCTTCAGTGTTTGCTGAAGAAAGGAAGGAGGAATGATAGGAACTATGATGCTCATATCCTACACATATCACTGCTGGACATCTTTAAAAGATATTCTAGATAGATCATAAATAGCATTTTGTTCAAAAAGTCATTTTATTTTTGTTAAACTATCTTCTGCTTGAAAGTTGTAAACCTTCAGAGCCAGTTTTGTATAAAGCTATTAAAATGGTCTGTTTGCATTAAGTACTCAAAAATAAAGTCTCACCCAACCAGTGGCAGGGATCCCTGAATCATTTCTTTGCAGCACATAGAAGTATCTATGAAAAAAAGGTTGCACTGCATATATTCTTTTGCTACCAATTGAAAGATGGCAATGTTCAAAGCACTTGAGTCATCCACCTCATTATTATGCACTTTGTATAGGAGCTTCAGTATGGGACTACACTTGTGTCCCAAGAACCCCTCAATTGCTCTAGTAATTTTTATGGCAATGGTGAGATTATTCAATAACAACTTCCCATTAGAGAACAATGGCATTATTATTTTGTTTTATATATATCTTCTTCTTAGCTGCACTATCCAATCATTTGTTCAGATGGCAAGGTAAAGAAATTGTTTCTTCAAAAGTAAGATTTCTATTTGAGAAATTGGCATATTTGTAAATGTATGCATGATATAATGTTTATCTATGTATCATCTATCCTGATGGTGTAATGGGGAACAAATTTATTCCAGCATGTGGTTTACTGAAACCTGAAGAATAAATAAATGTTAACCAGATTTAATTTGGAAAAGGGAGCGAGGAAAAGGAAATAGCAATTTGTGCAGAGATATTGAGGCTGGAGTGTTGAGCGGGAGAAGGAAGACCATGAAGACATGAAATTTAGAAAGGTAGGTGAGGACCAAGTCATGCATGGACCTGTGAGGTGAGCCACTGTAGGGTTTTAGAGGGATATGGCTTGATATAATTTTCATATCTTATTTTGTCTCTTCCTCTCAGAATAGTTTTACTTTTAAATGTGTTAAGCTTCTAATACAACCATTTTGGAAGGCAGTATGGAGAATCCTCAAAGAACTCAAATTAGACATCCCATTTGATACTGCGATCCCACTACTGCAATCCCACTACTGCAATCACACTAGGCATCCACCCAGTAGAAAAAAAAAATCATTTTATCATAAGGACATTTGCACTAGACTGTTTATTGCAGCTGTATTTATAACCACCATAATGTGGAAGCAACCTAAATGCCCACTAACCCAGGAATAGATTAAGAAGCTGTGGTATATGTATACTGTGGAAAACTATTTAGCTATTAAAAAGATGGAGACTTTAAATCTTTTGTATTAACCTGGATGGAAGTGGAACACATTCTTCTTAGTAAAGCATCACAAGAATGGAGAAGCAAGAATATCATGGATTCAATTCTAATATGAAGGCAGTAGATGAGCTAATACAAAGGGTGGGGATAGAGGGATAAGGTATTGGGGAGAGGAGAAGAAGGAAGGAAGATGGGGGTCACAGTGTATGGCACACCTTTTGGGGGCAGGACACAATTACAAGAGGGACTCTAACTAACAACCACAGTCAGTGTAACCTAATTCTTTGTACCCTCAATGAATCCCAAACAATAAAAAGAAAAGGAGAGAAAAAAAAATGCATTAAGCCTTTTTGCTGAACCATTTTTTTCCTAGTTGTCTGCATTATTTCTGTCAACCACAAAATAGTCCTTTTCTCCTTTGTCTTCTAGTGTTGTCCTTTATGTTTGGTTCTGAAGCTATATATTATTTCTAATAAACATCAGTAGCTATTAAATCCTATAATTACTGATAAACAATATTTTGTTTAGCTATAAAAACAGATTGATCTTTTTATTCCTTCCTTCCCCATGTACCAGGGCATTAAAATATGCATCCTAGATGCAGAAGACCTTTTCAGAAAAGCACTGTCATGTAGAACTGAGAGTTGGGAAGTAAATATTTTAATATACAGTTTTTATTGCTACCAAGTTATTTTCCATCTATTACCTTTTAAACTAAATTGACCATTTTACATTATTTCTATTTGTATTTTAGCAAACATCTGATATGGTGATTTCTTATATTCTGCTCATACCTCCCTCTTCTAGTTCTTTTTCCTTCTTGAATTAATAATGAATACTCTTTTGCCCTTTATGACCTTGTGATTGCTTGCTTTCTTTGCTTCTCTTTTCTCTGTATTTATTAATCTACATCTTTTCTCTGTACCATTCAAAAGCCATCTCTCTGCCTTTCCAGTGGGAAGAATCTTCCCCGCTAGATTCAACTGATAATATTTTCACCTATCCTTTAGTGAGGGTAAAAGTTCTTATCTGAAACTTCAAGTTGTTTCAATAGGAGACTCGATATTAATATACATATCACACTTGCTAAATATTTCTCCCAATGAGGTTTTCTTATCATGCATTGCCTTCATTTTTAAGACTACCTCTTTTAGATAACTTTTCTTTGAACAAATTCAATTTGGTGTTGCCTTATTTTCTTAATTTTATACAGTTTTTTAAAATTTTATTTATAGTAATTGAAGTTATGTAGCAGCTTGATGAGGCATAAAAATAGGGAAAGAATTTGGTACTATTATACATGCAGGAAGAAAGAGGTAGCCACTCACAGTACCATATTCAATGTTTTAATGGTTTTAATTACTAGTATTGACAAGAAGAATATCCACCCTCATTGTGTAGTAATAGGTTTGGATGGGTGGAGAGAGGAATTTTCTTATTTATTTATTTATTTATTTTTATAGAGACAGAGTCTCACTTTATCGCCCTCGGTAGAGTGCAGTGGCATCACACAGTTCACAGCAACCTCCAACTCCTGGACTCAGGTGATTCTCTTGTTTCAGCCTCCAGAGTAGCTGGGACTACAGGCGTCCGCCACAATGCCCGGCTAGTTTTCTGCTTTGCAGTTCGGCCGAGGCCGGGTTTGAACCCGCCACCTTCCGTATGTGGTGCCGGCGCCCTACTCGATGAACCACAGGCACCGCCATAGAGAGGAATTTTATTAACACCGATATTTGCAATATCCCACTGGAGGCTTTCTCTCCAGCAAGACTCACTCTCCTTCCCTTTAGCTTATTCTCTTAAATCAGTACTGGATTACTGAAATAGGAGACTCTGGGAACTGAAATGATAATGCCTGTAAATGGGTAACTTTTTGAACATGTCCCTGACAGCAAGTCTATGCCAAGCATTTGCTTCAGTGTCTTAGTTTACAAAGGAATGGGTAAAGGGGAACATTTAGACTCAGTGGCAAACATGGGGTAAGTGGCATGTAGGGCCAAAATAACTGTTCAGGTGCTTTACTATTTTTAGCATTTATCTTGACATACACAAATAGAAGGTTGGATTTTGTGCTTTCTTTCTTCATAGGAAATGGATTTGTTGGACTGACTTGCATAAATCAAATAACATGTTATCCATAGATGGAAATCTTCTCTAAAAAGGAATAACATAGGTACTTTCAAAAGTAAGAGTACTAGTAACCAGGAAAACAGATAAATTTCCAGCTAGATTTTAGTCAAGAAGTGAAACATCAAAGTTTACAATAGAATATCACTGATATTTTCAGTGAAAAACTGATCTCTACTTTTTTAGCCCACCCAACAATTATTTTTCTATGTGTGCTTACACTTTAATCGATCTTTCCAACATTTACATTTAACACATTTAACATGTACACAGTTAATGCATATTTTAATAAATTTTATCTGGCGAAATCTCTAGAGAAAGGAGATGAAAGTAAGTCACGCATCACCAAAAAGCTAGTTCTCTCAGTATGGTCTGCCACTTTAACTTTGGAAATAGGAGAAAATAGCATTTTCTACTGAAAAATTATATTACACAAAATGTATGACAATGTTTAAAATGCATTTATTCATGGAATTTCCATTTGTAACTGCTGTCTTCCCCAAATTATTTACCTAATTAAGAGTCCAAAATTATGTTTTATAATTTTGTTTGTGAACCTTAAGAGAATTTGGCAAACTGTGAGTAAATCAAGATTGAGGTTTCAAAAGTTCATTTTGTAAGATTCTGTTCTAAATGCAGGGAACTATTGTGTGTCAAATGTGATCTAATTCTGTCTCATTTGCTTTGCCATAGAAGTTTGACAGAACAAAAGTTCTTGGAGGAGCTAAGTAAAATTATTGCAGGAAGGTGCTAGTGTTCCTTCAAGGTCAAGCTATGGCCAAGCTGTAGGAAAAGAAGCTGAGGCATTAGATAGAAAGCAAGATTGGGGCAGCAAAAAGCATAAAAAAGAGAAGGGGAGGAGGAAAAATGGGTGGGGGATGTATAGAGGAAAAAAATAGATACTCCCTGTCCCTTGCAAGCAGACTTCCCAGGTCTTCAACACCTTAACTTATTGGGGACTCTTCCCTTTCTCCTGCTGGAAACAAAGGGCTTATTTACTAGATTTTTTTTCCTGGAGATTACCTGCCTAGATATTTCCCAGTCCCAATTGTCACCTTCGCCTTCTGCCAACCAGACTGTACAGCCTTGCAACTGTCCTTATGGACACATAATGTCCTCTTATTCTTTCTACTTTTAATCATCCAGGATTTTATTTGAAAAAAGGAATTAGTGAGCATCCCAGTCTTCTAAAGAGCAAAGATCAGAATAATAACTGACAAAACTCTGTATGTTTTAGGGAAATCAAGATATAAGTTCAAATTTCTGTTGTCTTATTGCTTTTACCCTCTTGCCAACTTTTCAACATTTTAACAGAAAAAAAGAATTAAAATTAACTTTAAAGGTGTTTGGAAAAAAAGAATAGCTGCTTCTAGCTAATGCTGAAAGAGAATGAAATACTTCAAGTATCTTAAAATTAATATTGAGAAAGCTTGGCAATATTTTAAAGGACTATTAAAACGAGTCTCCTACAGTGTAGATCTATAGAAGTATGTGACAGGATTTGAAGCAGCTTAGGAGGGACTAATATATTCATATTAAACTCTTTAAGTAGGATTTCTTTTTGTTTTGCAAATCAGCTTAATTGCCATAGGAAAGAAGCAAAAAGCCACAACTTGCATGTCAAAGTACTTAACTCACATGGTCACCCAAGGACACAATTGTGAAATTACTCTGCTCTCTAAGAAACTACACTATTTTCTTCTAAATTTACCATGAATTCAACATGGCAATGGGGCCAACTTTTCCCTCATAAAAGTATCCATTTTGTGAATATTGGAGAATAAAAGGAAAAACTAAAGTCTTTTCGAAAATCTTATGTTCCTTCATAAATGAGTTCTTATTGACAGAATCTATTCTAATTGGGAAGGTTATCAACACTGCATTTTATTATGGTCACGTATTTTAGCAAGTAAAAATAGGGGTACAGTTTTTCAGGGATTTATATACTTAGGGTATGAAAGGTGTAAGCAGCAGTGCCCAGAGACAGACTGGAGTGGAGTTGATCAGGCCAGGTTTGTTGAAAAGGACAACAACCCGCCTGGGCAATGCAAAGAGGGTAACTGCACCTGGAGGCAGTTACAGACCCCTTTTTGTTAGGGGTATAGGGGATGGGAAAATTCTATAGTTTGCCAGGAAGGCTTTGGTGAGTTAGGGTCCTTGGAACTAACCAGGTTCTTTGTGTGTTTTGTCTTTGGGGGGAGAGTGTGTAGGGCCATGTTAGCACCCCAACAGGATAGGTTTAGAGTTGTTGGATTTGTCAAATAGAATTGCAGAATGACCAGTTCTATTTCAATTTCACAATAAACAACCTCTTTTTAGTATATGTCTCAAACACTACAAGAGACATGCTTATACTCCTGTTTTCATCTGAAATTCAAATTTGATTGAGCATCTACATTTTATCTGGCAACCCCAGGTAGGTCTCTCCAAAGGCTAAAATATTATGATTGTTATTATTATTATTACCTTTAGCTGAAGCTTTGTAAACAATAACTCTGGCTGTTTAATTGTGAGTTCTTTTTTTTTTTTTTTTCCTGCATGTGATTTCCTTCCCTCTAGATGGGGCTGGGATTTCTTTCCTTGAAATAAGAATCTTCTAATACCGGTGGTAGAAACTGGTACTATGTCAGAATATGCATAGTTTTCCTTCCCTATATGTAATGTTAAAGCATTTATTAACTAAGAAAAGGATCAAAACATTTACGACTTTTAGTGGAACCTAGTGCTTCTAAAATGTAATTTTCCACTTCGGAAAAACATGTGCATTTATGTTTTATTATATATAGTTTATATACATAGTTTTTGACTTAAAAGCTAATCCTGTTCAAATTCTATGTGTAGTTCATATACATATTCCCTGTCTGTTTCTGCTGTCATATTTGCTGAAAAACCAGGATGATCCCAAGGGATTCATATATTTTATTTTATTGTGTAAGATTAGAATTGTTTTGTGATTACTATCAATGAAGTTTTAAATTTTCACATTAATTTTACAGGGACTATAGTTTTAAAGTTAGACATCAAGTAAGTTTGTATATTAATTCTTAGAATGAATATGAATCAGTTGAAATACGTAGGAAGAAATGGCAACCCAATTTTTTCCCCTTTCCTATTCAGTCATGAGTTTGATTCCTTCTCAAAGTAATGAAGTCCAGAAGAGGAAAGAAGGAGATAACAAAAGGGATATAAGTTTTGTTGGTACTTATTTTATAATTTTCTTTTCTATTTTTATTTTTTTAATTTTTATTAAATTATAATTGTGCACATTGGTGCAATCATGGGGCACAATGTGCTGACTTTATATACATTCTGAAATATTTTCATTGAACTATTTAAGATAGCCTTCATGGCCTTTTAATCACTATATGAAAACATTTATATTCTACATTTAGTAATTTTCACCTGTACCCTTCTAAGATGCACCGTAGTTGTGATCCCACCAATCACTATCCCTCCACCCATCCTCCCCTCTCTCCTCCCCTCCCTCTTCTCTTTCCCTATATTCTTGGGCTATAATTGGGTTATAGATTTCATATAAAAGCTATAAATTGGTTTCATACTAGGGCTGAGTACATTGGATACTTTTTCTTCCATTCTTGAGATACTTTGCTAAGAAGAATGTGTTCCACCTCCATCCATGTAAACATAAAAGAGGTAAAGTCTCCATCTTTCTTTAAGGCTGCATAGTATTCCATGGTATACATGTACCACAGTTTATTAATCCATTCGTGGGTCAATGGGCACTTGGGCTTCTTCCACGACTTAGCAATTATGAATTGGGCTTCAATAAACATTCTGGTACAGATATCTTTATTGTGATGTGATTTTTTGGTCTTCTGGATATATACCTAGTAAAGCAATTATAGGATCGAATGGCAGATCTAGTTTTAGATCTCTAAGTATTCTCCAAACATCCTTCCAAAAGGAATATATTAGTTTACATTCCCACCAGCAATGTAGAAGTATTCTCTTTTCTCCACATCCGTGCCAGCATCTCTGGTTTTGGGATTTTGTTATGTGGGCTAATCTTACTGGAGTTAGATGATATCTCAAGGTAGTTTTGATTTGCATTTCTCTGATGATTAAGGATGATGAGCATTTTTTCGTGTACTTGTAGGCCGTGCACCTGTCTTCCCTAGAGAAGTTTCTCTTCAAGTTCTTTTCCCATCCTGAGATGGGATCACTTAATCTTTTGTTGCTAATACGTTTGAGTTCTCTGTGGATTCTGGTTATTAAACCTTTGTTGGAGGGATTACCTACAAATATTTTCTCCTAATCTGAGGGCTGTCTGCCTGCTACAGTTACTGTGTTCTTAGCAGTGCAGAAGCTTTTTAGTTTGATCAGGTCCCAATAGTGTATTTTTGATACTGCTTCAATTGCCTGGGGAGTCCTCCTCATAAAAAATTCACCCAGGCCAATTCCTT